>JABCMJ010006000.1:0-13259 GCA_014822125.1 Arbutus unedo
ACTTTACATGTTCACCCATGCACACGTGTTCTCGACCAATTGTTCGTTCTAAAAAAATGATAAAATAAATAAATTTAATATGGATAAATTCGTTGTAATTAAAATGAACCAAAAAGAATTTCAATAACTGCTTAAAAATTATTTATTATATATTTAAAAAGTCGGGTCGTTACAGCAGTAGATTATCTCGACCGCTCGCACTGCTTAGCTCCATATCGTGAGAGTTTGTAAGGATACCGGCTCGGCCACCCCCTTAGCTCACCTTGTATGACCTCAGGTCCAATAACCCGCGATAATTTGACTACAAAATATCGCGTTCAAAGGTTGATGATGCATGCGTGGCGTGTGGACCAACGGGCTGCGAGTAGATCCCACGCGCCACTCTTTAGCCGGTTCCTGTGGACAGGGCCGACTAGGGGTTAAGCCCCACAAGCCCCCGGGCTTGGCCAACCCCCCCAGCGTTGGGCAACGATTTTTTTTTTTTTTGTAAATATAAAAAAATAGAAACCCACTAAAAAATTTATTATTAATAAGTGGACAACCAAATTTAGGTCAGACTTGAAAATCTTGGCTACGCCAGGATTTTCTCATCGTCAGACCAGTGTGGTTGTCTTCTTCTCGTCAAGAGAAACCATAATATGTGCTCAAAAGTTATTTTAGAACACTCTTGTTTTTGCGCACCTATTCACTGTCATAAGCTTCGGTTGATCTTTTGTTGCCGACTTTTGTCTCGAGGCCCTGATATCAATGATGAGAGGATTGGAGTTTATAATTAAATTACGGTCCGATTGGATGCCGCTTTAATTTTCGTGTATTAAATAAAGCGGGGTGATCCACATTGATGTAATTTTTAAGGAGAATATTGTGTTAAATAACGTAGTGATAATTAGATGGAGGCTTAATTTGGATGTGTTAGACAATGAAAAGATGTATTAAATTGTCAAAAGATATTTTTACCTTTCATCATGGATTTAATGTATTATTTCAAAAATTATATATATGTATATATACTATACGTTTATATAATTATATATTATATATAAGTATAATATATATATACATATATATACACACACACTTATAAATGTAAATATATACAAGTGTAGTAGGCCGAAATACACAACAATGGGCCTCCGGCCCACGATCATCCTCGACTAGTCCTACTTAGCCCAAGTTCAGCTAGGCCCAAAAGTAACACTATGGATTTTCGTCTTGTGGACCAAACAGCCTTTTGAGTAGGATTCGAACTCGGTCGTTCGGTCTTATGGCTTTTCGCTCGGCATCGATCGTCGGCATGGTAAGGCTCGGCACTATCGTTCGGATTGACTACATCTTTTACCTCTCGGCCGAAGCATCCATTGCTTTACGCTCGGCCTATGCACATAGGAACGTGCCCTCTGCTTTTCGAGAAGAACGTGCGAGTATGCCCGCACGTTCCGCACAGATGTGGGACTCGTGGCAGCGCCTCCGTGGTTTCCGGACCACAAGAGCATTTCTTCAGCCGAATCCTACGGCAGGCAATTGGTTCTCTACACTATAAATATTTCCAAGGCACTCCCACTAAGAGGTACATGCACACTTGCGCTAAAATTACTTTCAAGTTGCTTTCGCTCTTTCTAGAGGTTAACTTGATCGTCGGAGTGCCCGCCGGAGATCCAACCCCGACCGGCGCTAATTTAGTGTTGAGTGTTTTACAGGTTCAACAAGAGGGTTTGCCATCCAATTTTGAGAAGTCTAATTCGGATTCCAGACTCCACAATTTGGCGACCACAATGGGAGCTCCACGTGACTTCTCATCCCAAACCCTTACTCTTACCTTTACCAAACTCAACAATGGTTACCAGTGGCACAAACCCAACAATATTGCCAATCATTCCACCACCATCACCTATGGAAGTTCGTGCCTACCTGAGGGACAGGGTGTACGTCGAGTGCCTGGAAACTCGATTACCAGTTGGAGGAGCTGGTTTTTTTTCTGCTAATCGAGTTTCCAGGCACAGGCTCGGTGGCGTAGGCGTTATCGAACACGCTCTCCCGAGCGAAAACAGCGGTAGAAACGCCCGGCTCTCGAGCGATTAGCAGACGAGGCCGAAGAGGAAAGATTCGACGAGGCACGCGGACGAGAGCGAGTCTACACTCCACCTCCGGAACGTTGCTCGGATGTTGATCGTGGAGTACGGCGGGTCTTGATTCACAGGTAGCTTGGAGCTCAGCCTATCAGCAGCACCCAGTCGTACTCTCCACCAAATACGGCCTCAGACGTCACCCCCACTCACGAAACTCAGTTGGACAGGAGGTGTCATGATCAAAGGGACCGGTCCCCTCACGACCGTAATTATCAACAACGCTACCCTCGGTACCACGGTGGCCAAGACCTTATGCCACAGCTCAACGCCAGGCGAGGGGGTCGAGCCAAGCACAAAGTCCAGCAGGCTCGATCACAGTGCGACATCATACACGACCAGCTTATTTCCTCCCCCTTCACCAGAGAGATCGATGTGGTCCGTCCTCCACGCGGTTTCAACCCTCCAAAATTCACCAAATACGACCCAAAGACGGATGTCTATCTGCACTTGGTGCATTTTTGGCAGATGATGTCACTCTATAGCTCTGATGACGCCTTGATGTGCAAGCTCTTCCCTTCTCGTTTAGGAGAACTCGGCCTTCTCTGGTTCGACAAACTACCGAAGGAATCCATTCCCTCCTTCAAGGATCTCTGCCTTGCATTTTTGGCCCAGTTCGTCACTAGTAATAGACAGAAGAAGGGTGTCGATTCCCTCATCTCATTACGAAGTTGGCCAATGAGCCTCTCAGGCAATATGTAGCTTGGTATTGGGAGCTCTTCAATGAAATACAAGGTTGCGATCCGGCCATTGCCGTAACCTCGTTCAAACTCGATCTAGACCACAGGAGCAAACTGTTCGAGGATCTTATGTTGTCCAATCCTTCTAACATGGACGACCACATGGGGCGGATTGATAATCATTGCCGATTGGAGGATGCTCGGAGTGAACGGCGTCAGGCCGAACAAAACCACCCTCGTCAAGGGGATGCGAACAGAAACATACAGAGCAATGGAGGACGCCGAGGTGTGAACATGGTGACCTTCAGCAAAAAGAAAGGTCCTCGCCCTCATGAATTCGCTGCCGTCAAGACGAGTTTCAAAGTTCCCACGTATGAGATCCTCAAGAAGATCCAACAAGAGTCATACTTTGAATGGCCAAGGAGGCCACTGGGAGAACTTCGAAAAACATTGGACTCTCCTTACCGCTGCTCCTATCATAGGGAGAAGGGCCATCTGACCACGCGATGCCGAGCACGGAGGGATTTTCTTGAGCGGTTAGTATCACAGGACCATCTCGAGGAATATATAGACGAAGAAAAAACACAAGCTGGACCTCAATCAGAACACAAGAAATAAAACAATGACGAGGTCAGCGTGATTGACGTCATTCATGGGATGGTGGACGCGGCTGCGGAAGAAGGCCCACGAGCTGAGATCAAATGGGCAGTCAATGGAAAACAGGTTATGATGGTAAGCACGGGCACCAAACATCCGCATCCAGATACTCGTCCCAAATGCCATCTTTCGTTCTCCGATCAGGATTTGCAACGCCTCCAAATGCCGCACAATGACGCTTTGGTTGTTTCTCTCACCCTCGGCAACTCCTTAGTCTGCCAAATCCTGGTAGATCAAGGGAGCTCTGTCGAGGTCATGTACTACTCCCTTTTCAAGGCCCTCCATATGCAAGACTCCGACCTTGAACCCACCAAGGTACCATTGGTAGGGTTCAACTCGGCCCCCGTATGGCCGCTCGGCAAAATCAAACTCCCTATCCGCACCGGTAGTAGAACAGTGGAAGTCGAGTTCGTGGTGGTCGACGTACCAAGCCCGTACAACGCTATCGCCGGTCGTGTCTGGCTACACAAACTTGGAGTCGTAGCCTCCACTTACCACCAAGTCCTTCGCTTCCATGGGCCATGGGGACCAGAAGAAGTTTTAGGCGATCAACTGTCCGCCAAGAAGTGTTACGTGGCGGTGATCAAGAGTAAGGCCTGTCTGGGATAGATCCAATGGGTAGAAGTGCCGGATGCACCTATATTTGAGGACGTCGGCACGCCAACCGCAGGAAAAGCAGTTGAGGACCTAGTGGCCGTGCTGGCCGACAACTCGAACACCGATAGAACCTTTCTGTTGGGATCCGCCTTGTCCACTGCTGAACGGGAAGCATTGACCAACTTCCTCCGACGGAATAGGGAGGTGTTCACATGGACGCCGTATGAGCCCTGAATTTATTTGCCATTCTCTCAACGTAGATAGATCTAGCCGAATGGTAGTATAGAAGCCTCAATAGTTAGCAGCTATCCACACTGACGCCGTCATCGAGGAGGTCAACTGCCTTTTGGAAGCAGGAGCAATACAGGAAGTCCAGTATCTAACCTGGTTAACCAATACGGTGGTCGTGAAGAAGAAGAATGGCAAATGGCGGGTCTGTGTAGACTATACGAATCTCAACGACGCCTGCCCTAAAGACAACTTCCCCGTACCAAGGATCGATCGATTGGTGAACGCCACTGCCGGACACGCTCGATTCAGCTTTATGGACGCATACTGGGGTTACCATCAGATAGCTATGCACAGGCCAGACCGGGAGAAAACCGCTTTCATCAACCCTCGTGGATTGTTCTGCTATAAAGTGATGTCTTTCGGCCTCAAGAATGCGGGGCAACCTACCAACGGATGGTCACCAAAATGTTCGACGGACAGATTGGGGATACGATGGAGGCCTACATTGATGACATGGTGGTCAAAAGCCGGCACGAGGCTAACCATCTGACACACTTGCAATAGGTTTTCGACATTCTGAAGAAACACAAGCTTCGCCTTCGGTGTGGGTTCAGGAAAATTCCTAGGCAATTTGGTCACAAGATGGGGTATCGAAGCCGACCCCAACCAGATTGACACTATCAACAAATTGGAAGCACCTCATACCATTAAGGGGGTTCAAAAGTTAACAGGAATGGCAGCCGCACTCAACAGATTCATCAGCCGATCATTAAATAAATGCCGACCCTTCTTCGCGCTACTGAAAAAGTGTAGCCAGAGAAGCTTTGAATGGACTCTGGAATGTGACCAAGCACTGCAAAACTTGAAGACCTATTTATCTTTAGCACCACTACTCACTACGCCCAGAGAGGAGGAGCCTTTATCCATTTATTTGGCCATGTCACAGCATGCGGTCAGCTCGGTCCTCGTGCGACAGGAGGACCGAGTACATCTGCCCATATACTATACGAGCAAAACCCTAGTTAGCGCCGAGACCAGATATCTCCCTTTGGAGAAACTCGCACTGGGGCTCGTCTCTGCCTCCCAAAAGCTTGCACCGTACTTCCAAGCACACCCCATTACGGTACTAATGAAGCATCCACTAAAGAGCTTGTTCCGCAAAGCTGATCTCTCCAATCGTATCTCCAAATGGGCTATGGAATTGGCTAATTTTGACATTCAGTACAAGCTGTGGTCGGCGATCAAAGGCCAAGTACTCGCTGATTTTATTGCTGAATTCACTCCAAGCACCGACGCTACTAGTCAACTGCCGAATAGGGAGTCAATAGAACAGTTGCCTTGGCGACTCCTCCACGGTAACCTCTGGATGTACGTGGATGGCTCCTCCAATAACCATGGCTCCAGGGCCGGAGTTGTTCTGATCTCGCCAGAAGGTGTTCTCCACGAAATGGCCATCCGGCTCAATTTTATCGCCTCCAAGAATGAAGCCGAGTATGAAGCCGTACTTGCCAGACTCTGTTTCACCGAAGCCCTCGGTGCCAAGCATATCAACACCTACAGTGATTCTCAGCTCGTTGTCAACCAATTATCCGGGGACTACGAGGCCCGAGACGAACGAATGTCTAGGTATGTCGCGGCATTTCACCAACTTACTCAACGCTTCCAGGCTTTCACCTTGGATTAGGTCGCTCGAGAACAAAACGCCCATGCCGATGCCCTAGCCGGCCTTGCCTCGGCCATAGACGCTGGGGGGCAGCGCACTATATCAATTAATGTCCTCCCAATGCCCAGCATTGAAAAGCCGATAGCTCCCGTGGAGGTCAACTACCTACCACATGGCCCCAGTTGGATGGACCCTATCGTGGCATATCTCAAAGATGAAACCCTACCCGACGACCGAAAGGAGGCACACAAAGTGGTCCACAAAGTTGCTCAGTTCTGGTTGGGACCAGGAGCCAAACTCCACCGAAGGGCCTACTCGGCACCTTATCTTCTTTGCGTACATCCGACACAAACAGAAGCCGTCCTTCGTGAATTGCACTCTGGCAACTGCGGCTACCACTCTGGAGGACAATCGCTGGTTCACCGAGGCCTCACTCAAGGCTATTAGTGGCCGAACATGAAGAAAGAGGCTGATCAATTTATGAAGAAATGTAACCAATGTCAGAGGTTTTCTCCACTATTGCACCAGCCCGCTGAACTCCTTAATCCCTTATCCAGTCCATGGCCATTCGCACAAGGGGGGCTGGATATCATCGGAAAATTTCCTGTGGCACCCGGTGGCTTCAAATTTCTCATTACGGCTACCGATTATTTTACTAAATGGGTGGAGGCCGAGCCTTTGGTCACAATCGAGGATAGGAACGTTAAGCGGTTTGTTTGGCGGAATATCATTTCAAGGTTCGACATCCCCTACGCCTTTATCTCCGACAATAGCACACAGTTCGTGGGGAATCTATTTACCAATTTCTGCACCGAGCACAGGATACGATTCTTCAATTCAATTCCCTCTTACCCTCAATGCAACGGCCAAGCCGAGGCCTCGAACAAAATCGTGCTCAGCTGTATCAAGAAACGGTTGCTAGCAGCCAAAGGCAGATGGGTTGAAAAACTCTACAGCGTCCTTTGGGCATACCGAACGATTCCACGCCGTTCAACCGGCCGAACACCGTTCTCACTAGCTTTCGGCGTGGAAGCTGTTATCCCTCTTGAATCCAGCCTCCCTAACATGCGAACGGAGGGATTCGATCCAAACACAAACGATAAGGCACTATCATCCGATTTAGATGGGGCCAAAGAACAGAGGGACGCTGCTCGGATTCGAATCGTGGCATACCAGCAGGTGATATCCCAGGGTTATAACACAAGGGTTCATCCCAGATCTTTCAAACCTGACGATCTCGTCCTCCGGAAGGTAGTCGGCGCAAAACGGACAACTAAACTAGATCCCAATTGGGAAGGTCCCTAACGAGTGATCAAGGTAGCCGGAGTCGGCTCCTACAAATTGGAAGACCTAGACGGGACCCCTGTTCCCCATCCTTGGAACGCCCACAACTTAAGAAAATACTATCACTAGATCCCGGGGAGCGAAGTAATCTCCAGTTCTTTATTTTTAACTTTTCTTTCTAGGCCGTGCGGCCCTGGGCCCTCCACTGATTTCAAGTTTTTATTTGTACGTCCTAATATAACACTTGTGTTTATTGAAAACATTATCTTTCGTTCTATTCTCACTCAGTCAGACAGCCGAACACTAAACACCAGCCTATGCCTGGTTACCTACACGTGAAATTTTTGACAATTTCTCCAAGTGTTTTCTTATAACTGGCCTATGTCTGGTGGCCTACATCAATATCTAACAACATACGTTCAAAGTCAAGATACAAAACAAAACCATCAAGTGAATGCATTAGAAACACACATCATTGGAATTAAGCTTTAACATTTATAAACAAACCGAGTGCATTGAAAGCATAATGTCAGTTTCTACAAAGCAAAAAAAAAAGTGCAACTACATCTATTACATAACCTGAGCTCATTCATGAGCCGGTGGATCAACAACCCTTCCATTAGACACCAGGGCTCGGTCTTCCATGGCTTTGTCAGCATCAAGAGGAACAGAGTGTCCAGCCAGTGACAGAAGCTCAGCCGGGGGTTCGATGGCGGATTCGGCAGGGGCAGCAGGATCAGTGTAGCGAGGAATCTTCTCGTACAGAGAGGACCCCTTCAGCACTTGAGCCTATTTTAGTGCAAGAAGCCAGCCACTACTGAACGTGCTCTGCAATAGATCAGCCAATTCGGCGTTGATCCTCTCCATCTCTTTCTAATATTTCCCCTCGGCCTCGACGTAGCCATCGTCGTAGCCTTTGGAGTCCGCCTCATCCACCCTCTTGGACATTTCGGCATCCTTGTCTTCGAGTGCTTTGGCCAGTGCCTTGGCGTTCTCCTCGGCCTCGACAACAGCAGTTCGAGCAGTGTTCCGCTCTTCTCTCATTTGGGCCTTCTCCTTCTGTTCCTTCTCGTGAAGGGCCCGGAGGGACCGGGTTTGATTAGCACTCCTGAGGAGCCCGACCTTCACTGAGACAAGGTGCTGGCAGAACTACATTACAAATATACAATCTCAGATAAAGGATAAGAATTGAAATTATGACAATGATAGAGGAACGACAAGTATAGATGGCCATACCTTCGCAGTGTACTTCACCAACTCGGAGAATGCCGCCTCCAAGTTCTTTGGCAGATTATCAGCATCCTTCGACAGCAAAGTACCTTCGGCCAATGCAAAAGCTGCATGCTGAGTTGTATTCACTGAATCCTCGATGGACAGGGACCGGTCGGCCAACATGAACTTGGGCTCGAATGGGGAGGGGGGGGGGGGGGAACCGCAGGATCCCTGATACCAGCTCCGGCAACAACCGCAGCTGCTGTTGAAGGAAGAGAGGGGAGAGGACGACTTTGTTGTGCGCCCATCTCCACCGGTCGGGCATCCCTCTTCTTCTGCTTCCTCTTTTGATGTTCTGGCTCTTTGATGCCCTTCCTCTTCCGAGGATCGATTTGTTGTTTGCTCGGCTAGCAAAGGGGCTAGTCACCAGTTTGAGGGTAGGCTCCTCCTTCACCTTGCGCGACATCTTATCGATTTCTGCAAATATCTCTCTCAACTCCTCGTCAGTAACACTGACGGACGGACTATAACCCAAGGAGAAATCAGAGGTAGCAGTACCTGAAGACACGTGGATGACAGTGTTCGGCATACTCCCTTCTCTCGGTTCACGAATGATGCCGAGCGGAGGGCTAGCGCGCGATCGACGGGAAGCTTCGGATAAATATCTCGTGGGGTGTCCTACCGTAGCCTCGGGGTCGTGTGAGCCTCTCTCGTCCGCATCACTCTCACCACTGCTGTTGGAATCCCCTCGTGCCTTGAGTTTCGACCGATATGAGTCGGCGTACCCAAGGAGCACTATGCAGTCCCGATACCTCCTTCAGATAGCAAGCACTCTGTCAATCCTTGCTCTCGATGCACGATTCTTCAGCTGTGACACTACCTTCGCTCTTGCCAAGCGAAACAATGGAATGTTAAAAAAAAAAAAAAAAAAAGAGATCCAAACATATGTGACTTGTACCTGTATATCCAATCACCCTAGCGATTGGGTGGAACTGATACTCGCCGAGGGTGAACTCAACCTCCTTGCGAACAACGATGAAGTCGTTCGCATACTTGTCGAAGTTCGGCAGTCCCCTAATCAGTTTCCTTTGCCCGGCCCTACAGCCGAGGTACTTCCTTCCGAAAACCTTGTTTTTGCTTACGAAGTAAAGGCCGAACAGGTCTTCAACTTCAAAGGTCAGGTTATACCTCTCCTTCAACTCGATGACCCCCATTACTGTGCGGTAAAAATTTATATAAACTTAGGAAGGGGTTAGTTGAAGGGTGGTCAACACCTGCCGGAGAAACGGATGGAAGGGGAACCGCACGCCCCCTTTGATGATCGCCATCAAAGGAAGAACGATCTAAAACTCGTCCGTAACGGGGCTCTCATCTAGTCGAACTAGACTAATAGACACATTGTCAGGGATGCCATAGGTTTGGGGAAAGTCGGCGAGACTTTCAGGATCGTCGAAGAAGTGGGTGTAACGGTTCTTGCCCGTCTGCGGCATCACTTCGACGTTCGGCAATCCTGACGAGCCACTGGACCCGGGTCCTTCAGCATCTGAAGATAGCACCTGGGCTGAATTCACTTCGGGCTCGGACATCCTATTAAGAAGTGCACGGGTGTTAAAAAAGTTACTAAGGCGTGACTCCTCAACCATGGTCTAGGGTGCGTTTGGCCAAGTGTGGGACCCTCGGCCATGTACTGGACCCTCGGCCACTATGTCAAAATAAAGCGACAAACTGGAAAAATGTCCTAAGCTAAATCCCAGGGGAATGCGCGAAAAAAATAACAAAGATTCGACACCAGAAAACGATAGGGATTAAAGTAACCATACCTTATTGCGCAACTGAAGATGAGAGTCTGATGATCGAAAGAGGCTTTGGCTGGAATCACAGAGGAAAGACGAGAGCACTGGAATTTTAGAGAGAGAGAATACCCAAATGGTTATCTCTCTTAATCGTTCCCTATTTATATCGAGGCACAAGAATTGAAGCGTCACACGCAGGAAAACGAAGCGATTCGTTTCTGACTATTGGATCAAATGACGCGTGGCAGGGTCTCTGGGGCTGACGGTTGAAGTGGCCCGACGTCGGGGCTGACGGTTGATATGGCCCGACGTCAGGAGACCTGCAACGTCGGCAACGCTTGGTTCCGGCCTTCGAAAAATCAACCTCTCCTATCATCAGCCCTGATGTGGAGGAGTTGGGGGGCTATTGTAGTAGGCCGAAATACAAAACAATGGGCCTCCAGCCCACGATCATCCTTGGCTAGTCCTACTCAACCCAAGTTCGGCTAGGCCCCAAAGCAACGCTATGGATCTTCGTCTTGTGGACCAAACAGCCTTTTGAGTAGGATTCAAACTCGGCCGTTCAGTCTTATGGCATTTCGCTCGGCATCGATCGTCGGCATGGTAAGGCTCAACACTATTGTTCGGATTGATTGCATCTTTTACCACTCGGCCGAAGCACCTATTGCTTTACGCTCGGCCTATGCACATATGAACGTGCCCTCCGCTTTTCGAGAAGAACGTGCGAGCATGCCCGCACGTTCCGCACAGATGTGGGACGCGTGGCAGCGCCTCCGTGGTTTCCGAAACCACGAGAGCATTTTTTCAGCCGAATCCTACGGTAGGCAGTTGGTTCTCTACACTATAAAATATTTCTAAGGCACTCCCACTAAGAGGTACATGCACACTCGCACTAAAATTACTTTCAAGTTGCTTTCGCTCTTTCCGGAGGCTAACTTGATCGTCGGAGTGCCCGCCGGAGATCCAACCCCGGCCAGCTCTAATTTAGTGTTGAGTGTTTTACAGGTTCAGCAAGAGGGTTTGCCATCCAATTTCGAGAAGTCTAATTTAAATTCCAGACTCCACAACAAGTATAGTATATATATTTATATAATATGTATAATATATATAAGTACATACTTATAAATAAATTTATATATTATATATATTATGAGTATACATACATATACTTATAATATGTATAAGAGAAATGTATAAGAGAAATAAACTATATATACATGTAATATATAATATTACATGTGTGTGTGTGTGTATATATATATATATCTCAAAATACATATAAGTATACTTCTAAGTGTGTATATACTATAAGTATATATATACACTTTAATATACGCATATATATATTTTTAATATATTTCCACATACTTATAAGTATATATTAAAGGGTGGGGGAAGGGTATTTTGGTCATTTCCTAAGCTAAGGAAAACATGTTAGTTAGTTGAGCATGCACAACAAACTAGCTAAATTAGTATTTTAGCTAGCCAAAATCATAAAATTGATCCTCCAACAACCTCAATAGTAGACTAGCTAAAATGCATTTTGCTACGGTGACTAACTTAATTTGTCTAGGACTATTCAGAAGCAATACAATATTTTATTAGTTTTCTTTGATTTCTTTCAATATCTCTCCTCCCTAGTTTAATGTAAAGAAAAAAATTGAAAGAGCAAAAATACATATTTTAATAATTAATAACTAAAATGAAGAGTATTGTTGGAATTTTGAAAGAAAAAATGATTAGTTAAAATGATATTGTAGAATATTCACTAGGTAAATTACTTAGTCATTGTTGCACATGCTCTTAAAAGGTATACCTTAAAAATACAATAAATCTACATATACATTATTTGGATTATACTCTCTCACACTCTACTTACATGTATATATGATATTTTGATTTTCTTTTAAGAAATAAGTAGGTGGAACCTATGTGTAATATAGAAAGGGTATGAGAAGATATAAACTAAAAAATACGTTCGTAGACTTAATCCTTAAAATAAGCGTGTGTTAATTAGCAGCTAATGAACACACCCCTAAATGTTTTGCCAATCACCTCGACCAGCCTTAACCCACCACCCAATCAGCCCCTTGTACTCAAACTCAAACTCAAACGCTTTTTATTATTCTCACTCTCCCACATTTCAATCCAGAACACACACATATAAAATAATTTGGGTTTCTCTCTGTTTCCTTTCATTCGCCCAAATTCCCCCATGGGGAAAACAGCCTGGGTTTCTCTCTCTCTCTCTTGTTCTTGCTCTCTCAGACATCACAAGCGCACACACGGTCATTCATACATAGCAAATAACCACTCCCTCAACCAACTATTGAATCTCCGAATGGAGTGCTTGAATCAACCACCCCGCGGAGCGCCGCCCCCCCCCAACTAAATCAAGATTACAAATAACAACATCATAAACACAGTGGTACGTTATGCCAGGTATCTTTGTATCTTTCTCTTTGTTTGGTAGAACTCGAAGAAATCAGTTTGCACTTGATGTACGAGGATGGAAAAGGGCTTCGCATTTCTTGAGAATATATATAATAAGGCTATTATTCTTTTTAATAGCGTAAGTTTTTAGACGAATTGTCACAAGTTTGAGTCGCGGGATCGTCATTGTGGGGAGGGATTGTTAGGCCTAGAGTTTCTCCATGAATTTGTACAACAATGCCGCTCTCTGAGAAACTTGCGGGGGCAATGTCGAAAGACTTGATTTAAACTCTCTATAACACCAATTAGTTTTAGGAGAGATGGTGAAAAATGGTGCGTCATCATAGACACAGACCTCTGGTTTCATCAACTATATCTAAAGGTGTCATAACAATTTACATTATGAAGTTCGAGTAGGGCAAGATATATATGAACTGATAAGGCTCTTTGACAGAGATCTCATTGTTTTAACTCTCTATGACAGGGATGCTTTCCTACATGGTGATAAGAATTTCATGCCCCAAAACCCAGCAGCGTGGAGTGCATGTAATTTTCTTGGAACTATGGATAATAGCAAGTGTTGGTC
>JABCMJ010006010.1:0-16447 GCA_014822125.1 Arbutus unedo
CTCCACATCCATTACAAACACAAAATTGACAACATTTAATAACACAGGAGCCAATAATATAAAACAAAGGGTAAGGGGAGAAAGTTTTCACTCTAATCTCCAGAAGAGTGTATGAAACTTACATTGGACAATCTTACTTCATTGCAACAGAAGAAGAACAGAAGGAAGAGATAGAAGAGAACCCCACAAACAGACATCTGCTGCTGCTCAAGTTGTTCTATTTTTTATTTTTTGGACGATTGACATAGAACTTCGTATGAAATATTGGATATCGGTGACGAAATTGAGATGGGTTTTGATGATTTTCTATAGAGATATTGATTTGGTCTCTCATAATAAATAAACAAGTTGTGAAGGATGAGGAATTGGAGTAGTTTGGAGCTTTTAATGGCAATGAACTGCCACAATGGTGTAGCAATATTGAGGGGTGGGTTTGAATGTGTGGGGCGGGGAGCGAGTTTGACAGAACTGACAGGAGTGAAATACTGTGGGAGTCGGATTCGGAAAGGTTGTACTACACTTTTCTGTAATGTGAACAAAATATCATAATTTTGTCCGCTTTATTATAAAAACTATACTGATTTGATACTATGTATTTTGATATAATTTGCGTGATAAGTTAAAATTATATAATTTCAAAGACAAAATAGATCAAACTACGACGTTTTGCCCACACTACAAGAAAGTACACTAAAACTCTCCAAATCTCCGGGACTGGGAACATTTAGGGAGACTCCTCGCTGGAGCTCTACAGTCACCAAACGACCACCTATTATCAATTCAACTAAACATTTTCTCAACTAAAATTTTGAGATTTTAAAGTTTTATAACCCAACAACAGTAAGGCAAAAGTTGGTTGAGAGCTTAAAATTCAATTCATCAAGTGGTGGTTTCATACCCTACCGACCTCCTCCCCTCTCCTAGGGTTAAAGTAGAATATAATTTGTCTTGTAACAAAATAAATAAAAATAACAACTGTGTAATGCCAAAAACATACATAATAAATAAAGAAAAGGAAACTTTTCTCATAAATAATCTAAAATATACTGAAATTGAATCACTTTTCTCATAAATATTCCCCCATGCAAAATGAAAGAAATCTCACTTTTGACAAATTTTAACCTAGTTTTATCCTTTCCATTATATTTCAATTTTGTTGGAATTTGTACACAACACTCGACAAATAAAAAAGCAATAATCATGAAAACTTATGTCATGGCTCCTGTCACCTAAAAGATGCTGAACAAAAAGAAGTCAAAGCAAATAAATTGGAATGTTTGGGATGTTGGATTATGGACTTCCTCACTGGGTACTTCTGGAGCTGAACAAGATTGTCCTGAAATTGTACCACAATATATTTCGATCAGATGTCTTCTTGAAAAGGAATAACCAACTAGAGAAATCTCAATCGGTGACCTAAATGCTCCACGATGACTAAGTTAGCAACTGCGGGAGGAAAGACTCGGAAAACAAACAGCATTTTGGAAAGAAGTGCGTATTGTAAAGTAAGAATGTAAATTGTTGCTACCAAATTTGTTGTGTTTAAACTGATCAAGAATACCTCAATAATCAATATGAAATCAATTAGTCTTCAATTGTTGGTAAATCTTCATTCCTATTTATAAGAATTAGTAGCGCAAATTGGTGAACGAACTTGAGTGCATCTTATGTATTTGTCAGCAATTAATGCGAGTTGATTCGACGTATAATAGGTGTAAGAACCCAATAATTTGATTCAAAAAAATTATTTTCCGCACATTATAGTTATTAGATTCCCCATATTGATGCTTACATATATATAGTTATTTTGATGATGTTTATTTACCTATTGTTTAATATGATAATAAGTTGTTTGCCCTAATGTTTATCGTTTTAACCTTTGGTTTGAATCTTGTTTTATGTTTCTTTGTTGTGAAATCGATTAAGTGTTTATCATAGCCTTTGTGGTAACAAAATGCAATTGGTACCGAAACAAGGACCCAAAACCAAGACTTAAACATGCTAACATGAAACTCTTAAAAATAAATTTCTGAAATAAACCTTTGTGAGAAGTATTCTGAAAATGAATTTTTTACAAGATAAAATTTGTGAAGACAACATTGGGTTGACGGTGCAATTTGTCCACCTCCCACAATATGTATGTTTTGTGTGTGTGAATCTACATATCTATAGATAGATAGATAGAGAGGCACACATTATGGTATTATATAATTTGTTAAAAAAGTAAACGATAAAACAATCATCAAAACTTGATAATCCAGAATAAGAATCCACGAATAACTCCAGATTAATTAATTTTCAAATTGCGACTCCTTATATCTGCTTTGAGAATGCTTTTTGACAAAATGCATTCTCTGAATCCCTCCAAGCACTCCGTTGATATATAATCAGAATCTAGAATACATAATTCATCCAAAAAATCTCTCCCAAATACACCCATACTCCGCACACAAATTTCAAATCTTGGAAACACGACACGTCGATGAACCTTGTGTCAATATCCTGTATCATAAGTGCTTTAAAAACAAATGAGTGTCAGAAAGCTGCACTACTCCCAAAACTTATACAGGTATTCTTTGCGAAAGTACCCCTGTTACTAAGGCACCCCACAAAATCTCTATTAGAAACCTATTAAAAGATAACACTTAACCTCCTCTGTAGCGTTACAAGTCTTGGGACAGAATAAATTTCGTGCTTGCAATCGCCTGTCATGACGTACTTCACTCGAATTCAAGATCTTGAAGTTTCAAGTGTTGGGTTGAGGTTCTATCATTGGTGACCATTTGTTTTGAACTTCACAGTTTCATACTCAGTGCCTGATCTAGAATGGGTTGGCCTAAAACATTTCAGAAATCCCCATACATTCTGAGTAGGTGGGTTTGCACTAGCTAAGATCTGGAAATCTTAGAATTGTGGTAGCAAAATGGATGTGATCATGTACAAGTGTAGGCACAGTTTTGAAATTTTTGCACATTAGATGTATTGTTCAACCAAAAAACAAACTGTATGAAATTAGAATATGGTATAACTCGGAAATGTGAAACTCTTCAAATTGGAAAGATAAGAATTAACAATATATACATGTATACACATACTAAACGAAAATCATGAAAGACGGCACGGAAAATAGGCAACCCACGACTGTGTATAATACACAGTACCTCATGAATCTGCTTCTGGGCAGATGCTAGGAACTCAACAGTTTCTAAAGTAAGTGCAATCTGGGTTAGCTTCTCACATGTGCAAATGTACCATCAGTAGCTGCCAAGAAAAGAACTCAAAAGTATCCAGTCCCTCATGTGCTGATAGAAATTATTGCTTCATACTGTAAAATCAGAAATGCACATGATCATGTCCATTAGTGTAAAACAAAAGAAAATGATGCAGACTACAGTAATGCTTTATGAAGATATCATCTTCTAGACTACGAAGCACCGACACAGCTCATCACTTGCCGTATCTGTCAGACACACCGGGGATACAAGAGGACATGTATGACACATTTAAGTTAAACTAATTTTAAGTAGGGGGACACCTGGGACAAGTCAGGGACAATAGCATCTCAACTTTGGGATGAAAACATTGTAGGGATCAAGTTATAACATTAGAAGCTTATTTTGAGGGTTAATTTATGGCATTCAAAAAAATATAAGAAAAAAATACAAATAAAGAAATTTGAACCAGTTAAAACCCTCTTTTAAATAAGAAAATTTACAAAATAAGAACTGCATATAAATAACAAATAAATGCTTATCCAAATATATACACATATTTTTGCTGTGTCCCCCACAGTTATTTGAAATTGTTGTGGCCAGTGTTCATATCCGTATTGGCGTATTCGTATTGTGCTTTTTAACTCGTAGCCAACTTGAGGTATGAGAGGGACCTGCCATAACCCATAGGCAACCTAGCCTAATGGTAATGAACAAAAATGGCAGGCAAATCATGGATCAGATGAGCATTGACAGAGTAAAATGATGGTGTGAAGTCCAAACTCAAATGTGGTGAGGCAATTATTGATCGAGGGAGCATTTCAGTCTAAGGTCTTACAAATTGCACATCAAGGGGAAAAGCAAGCGCAAGAGACTTAACATTATTTTATCGGAAACAAACACGAGTAATTAATTTCAGGAAGGTTGTGCCAGATGATGCATGACATCTAGGTAGATTGACGGTAAATCTTTTACTTACATCATGTATAATTTACATTGATCAATATTTTTGGGGGGGGGGGGGGGGGGGGGGGGGGGGGGAATGAAATCTGGAATTTCCCCACGAATTCTGTTTGAGGTAGAAAGGATGTATGGCCAGTTCTTCAATCTTTTGATCTATCCTCTGCCGAAGAGAGTTCGTTCGGCGACCCTCCACTATTTATTGGCTTTTGTTATGCATGCTGATGCGCTTTCTGGCGCATCCTTCGTATCTTTCATCCTTCTTGTGTGCTCTCGGCTCGTAACGTCCTCGTTTATGGCAGTCCCCATCAAGTGTCGTAATTGTCATATTTTGTCGCCCCATACTTGCCCCTTAGCTCATGGTTGCGCAGCAACACGCTCGGTTTGTCTCCAGGGCAACAAACTAACTGGCCTTGGTGAACTGTCTAAGAGTGCGCATCGATTAACTTTCCTTTTGTTTTGACGTCACCATTGATCACCTTTAATGTTGAGTGCCTCATGAATGCCCTGATCAAGTGGTTGGTACCGAAAAGACGTCTTTTCATTTTCCCTGCCCAGACTTTATAAATCAGCGGGGGTGTCATTTCGAATGGTTTGTTTTGCTTATTTTGTCAATTTCGGCCGTTTGTCTGCTTCAACCGTCGGGTTTTACCTCTTGTTTTTGTAAGTATTGATTTCTTTCCTTCTTATGCTTTGCGGTTGGTTGTCAACCAAAGTTTTCTTTTTCCAGAGACTGTATTCTTTTGTTGCTGGTCAGTTCTTTGTGCTGATGTCCCCCCTTTTCTGCTTTGTCAGGTATAGCAACTGCTTGAAGCTTGGGGGTTGTTGACCCGTTTGTTGTCAGCAACGTTAAGCGTGCGTTTTCGTATACTAGGCCAGAGGATTTTGGGGTGATGTGCTCATATCCTCCTCGGTCATTTTTTGTACCCGTCATTTTTTACTGCTAAAGAGGAGCTTCTGGTTGATGACAGCCAGAGCCTGACTGTTATACACCGTCGTGAGTGTGCGATTCGACCTCACTTCCTACGAGCCGACATCTTCTGATTCTTCTGCACCCGATTCTTTTTCTAACTCTAACAGGACAGCTCCTCTCACAATTCTCATTGCGAGGTTTTTGGTCTGTCCCTATCCTCCCAAGCGTCCCATCCGAGACTCCCCCCCCCCCCCCCCAACCATCCTCCGGTTCACCAATTGCCTGTGGGGAGTTCCCAAGGTCCCCAAGACAGCATCAAGTAGCAATCCCCACCGATATTATCGTGATGGATGATGCCCTATCCTTGCCCTTGATGATGAAGCACCGTTCCGAGCAGCAGCGTGCCGTTCTTGCTGGTGGTGCGGTGCCCTATTGGCTATCTGCTGCAGGCCCTCTTGGCTCCACTCCGGACG
The DNA here is from genome assembly GCA_014822125.1 of Arbutus unedo. NCBI lineage: Eukaryota > Viridiplantae > Streptophyta > Magnoliopsida > Ericales > Ericaceae > Arbutus > Arbutus unedo. Next base: position 5,559 of record JABCMJ010006010.1, read on the forward strand.
TTACAATTTTTCTGCCAGAGAAAGGGGTTGGGCTCCATCCCGATGACATACTCAACAGCCAGCTACTTATCGAGCAAGTATTCACCTCCGGCGAGATTTTTGGTGAGTGCAATCCGGAGAGAGCTCAGGTGGGAGGGAAGGGGCAACCTGATGCTACGCTGCCAGCTCCTCCTCCTCAGGGCCTTAATGTCCCCAACCATATCGTCCCTTTTTCCAAGGACATCGCATTCTTGCCGAACGTTCCGTTACAGCTTCTACTGGGATTGCTCCGGCTTTAATAAGCAAAATTCGTCTCTCTCAAGATCTCGAAAATTCGGGTTGGACGAACCTGGACGAGCTCTTTTGCCATTTCTCGTATTGCAGATATATGGTAATTTTTCTATCGCCTTTCTTCGCCTTGTATTCTTTTTGTCATCCTTCTTGAATTGGTTCAACCTCCCTTACGCAGCAATCTGAACAGGGCCTGGTAATTGCTCAGCGCCTGGAGGAGGTAGACACGGCGAGAGGCGGGGCCTTGCATGAGTTGTCGTTGGTCAAGGAAGCTCTTGAAGCTGAGAAGATTACTTCAGCAGCAAATAAGGCTGAAGTCGCAGTTGAAAAGGCGAACCTAAAAGCTGACCTCTCAAGGTGAACCAGGGAGAGGGTAGGTTTTGAGACTGAGAAGGCGTAACTCGAAGCCGAGCGCTCGCAGTTATCTGAGGAGAGGGCAGCCTTGGGACTAAAAGGGAAAAGTGGGATGTCGAAAAAAGTTGTTCTTTCAGATGCGAAGGTTACTCTCGAGGGCTAAATCCAAAACCTAGAGGCAGAGAAGGTAGAAATGAAGCTAGATTTCGACAACGAGACTGCAGGTTTAGGGACTTGGTCCCTTTGAGATTTCGGCACCTGGCAGATACCATATTCATTGGTGTGTCGCTTCGTTTATTGTGCTGAATCCTTATTTTAAAAGAGTTTTACACGATTCTTGAGGCCCCTCGGTTGTCCTTTAGCACTCTGGGGTTGTTTATCTAGTTTCTTTTGAGGCTTTGCTCAGCAACTTTGTTATTTGGCATCACATCCGAGCTTTGTTTGATAAGATGTTCCAGAGCTGTGGATGGGAAGAGCTCGAGGGCTGTTGAAGATTGTATGAAGAGTCTAGCCCTGTTAGGTGATCAATCGGTGGTCCTCCCCTCTCCAATACGCGTGGTACCAGTGAGTAATATGCCGCTGACTCCAAAAATCGCTCCTGCCAAGCTTTCTGTGAAGGATCGTGTTCCTTCTGACCCTAAAAGAAAAAACACTGACGGGAATGCCCGTGGAAGGTGCGATCGTGGTAGAAGCGAAGAAAGGTGCTAGGGATAAGAACCGGAAAAGGGGCAGAGATTATGATGACCAAAGCAAAAGTCAAGATGGGCGAGATAGGAGTAAGACGGGGTGGGATGGAGTTGCGGATAGGAGGGTTTCTGCCGCAATTCGCCCAATACTGTTGTGGCCTTTGGAAGAAGCCAAAAATAGTATTGATTTTTTACAAATGGCGACCAGTAATGATATTCACAAATACCTTGAGGTCTTGTCGTCGAGGGCGAGAGTGCAGGGCTTTGTAAGAAACGCACTAAGAGCGGCCCATATGTCATGGGAGGTTGTTTGGCGTTTTGATGATGTACGTCATGAGGGAGAGAATGGTGGAGGTGGGAGGACAAACTGGCAAGAGTGCGGTCATCACCTGTATTGGCGGAGAAGAATGCCGCTAAGGTTGGGGAGGAGGCTGATCATCGTTTGCATGGGGCATTGGAGAGGATGAGGCATGCTGAGGAGTAACTCAGAGAGGTGCGAGACCGGGCTATGCATGGGGCCGTGAGCCAGGTTAGAATAGGGGACCCTGGTTTGGTGAACTATGAAATGAATTAGGCTAAAAAAGATAGATCACCGGCCGAATGTGCAAGTGATGGAGATGCATTGAACCCTGCTTGGGATGCTAGGACGCACAATGCCTATGTTGTAGGTCGGGGAGTGGGGATAAAGACGCAGATGTCGGCAGACTAGCCGTTCTCTGTTAGCAAAAGCAGAGGAGAGTGCGAGAAAGAAGTATGAGGAGATGTTAGCCGAGACAAAGAGAGAAGTACGACAAAGGTCGGAAGGAGACAGAAGGAAAATATGCGGATTTGTGCTCAACTTTCGAAAATAGGGGGTATTGTCATGGCTAGCGCACTGCCAAGACAGAGAATAGCCTTGCAGCATCACCAAATTATGCCCAAAAGCTGAAGCTACCACACTTCGGTTGTCTGCAAATTCCCTCCGATGACGCGGGGGATGCGTAGAACCGTTTATTTATGATTTGCGCAAATAAGGATTGATGTAACGTTGCATTTTGAATAAGTTTATGTGAACCTCGGCTCTTTCATAATTAACCTTGTATTTCAACAAGTCGTCGGATTGTTGATTGCTCTATAAATAACGCGTTGCTCGTTCTAATTTTTGTTTTGAATCGTATTCATTGGAGTGCAAGGAAAATGGCTAGCAATAGTGTTCCAATTTTTACTCATGCCCAACTTGATTTCCTTCGAGAGGAGTTTGAGAGTTTGGCCAACACCGTGGTCAATCGTTTTAGAGAGGAGCTCCTAATGGCTCTAGAGACAGACGTCCACCCCATTATCGACAATCTAATTGACAACCTCAACTACCTGGAGTTGGAGGTCGAGCTCTTGAAGGCTCGGGTTGTGTTGCTAGAGCTAGTAGCACCCCCGGCCCTCCCATTGCCCCCACTAAGGGACTACCAATGCATGGTGGGCAATGCACTCAGTGCCCTCTGCTATTTACCGTAGTTGCTCAGTCGTTTTTCTTGAACTAAGGTCGTAGTCCCTTTGATGTAAAACATATCATGAATGTAGTATCTGAGTTTCCCCGTTGTTTTGCTGAAAATGAGTCATTTGTATTTTGCGCTACATTGGTCAATTGTGGGAAGTATGTGGCGACGTAATTGTCAATTATTTTTTGCGCGACGCTTTGTTCTTGCTACTTATCTCCCTTTGACTTCGGAGAGATTGTGTGAAACGAATCCGTCCATGGCACTTGAAGCCAAACCCACTCTTTCAAAATACCTACGTAAGTGTGAAAATTTGGCGATTAATTTGCTAAATGTCATGTGCTTTTTACACTTCTTGTAATACTAGAACAACTCTTTCAAAATCCAACTTTGTTCATTCTTAAAGAGTTGCTGGTGGTAAATGTAGGTATTAAAATTTACCACCAGTAGCTAGCTGACACATGGCAACAAACAAGACAACTTGGCATATGCAAGTGTAAAGAAGCTGTAAGAGGAGAGTACAAGGAGTTAGCTGACAAGTGTCAACTTACGAAGGCACGTCCAAAGGCCGAAACGCTAAGGGAGTTGAAGTTTCCAAATGACGATTGAGGTTTGGGCACCAAGAAAAACAAAAATTGTGAAGAAGTGTAAGAAAAGTTACGGATTGGTAACTAAGAAGTACGGAAAGGACAAGAGACACAGATACACATACATTATTTCTCTAAAAAATAGGACGACGACATGTTGGAGATACCTTGAATTATTTGTTTTCAATTATAGTCATGTAAGTAAATGACGAAAAGTTTACGTCTCGAATTAAGTAATAGACAAGATACAATAAGTTATGAAGAATCAAGAGTCAAGACAGACACGATACTCAAGAAATCCTTACAAAGCAGGGCATTGATACGACATCGATACGACTAGTAAATGCTACTCATGATAGTGTTTTATTGATTACATAATATTATTTATCTTTCTCGTATATATACATCACATATAATTAATACAATGTGAGATGATAAGTAATAGTGTATATCAACTCTAACAAGAACATAGAGTGGTACACCGTAGTAATAAATTATCACCACATTACAAACAAAGTTAAAAACGTATAAAACATACATAGTTAAACCCTCTTCTTTAGTTGTTCGTTAAAATACCTTTTGCATTTCTCTACAATTTAAGTAAAGTTTAAATGCAAGTATATTTTTCCAGCTTGTATAAGATGGTGATTTGTCAAATTCAGGAGTGCTTAAGAAGTGTCTAAGAAATGTTAGACATGTTAGAAAAAAGTGTCACACAAATGTCCCAAATACGATTTAATCATTTAATCGTGGACGTGATTGTCGAACACATGTCCGAAAGTCCCTGAGAAGTATGGTGTCCAACACGTGTTGAACGCAGACCCGTCATCTCCTTTGAAGTGTTAGTGCTTCTTAGATTGGCAAGATAACGTAAGAAAGAGTAAGAGCCACGGTAATTGAGATGTAGTGTACAAACAAGTGTTTAATGAGTAGCACAAGAAGAAGCTGAAAAAGGGATCGAACAAATAGACAACAAACCATCATATTTATCTTTCATCTACCCATTGTTATATCATACTATCTTTACTTTTAGTAACAATATATTGCACTTCAATTCATTTTTAGCTTTCGTAGCAGTTGATAAGAGTAGTTTAAGTTTTGAAGGTACATTCTTCAAATATTTACGTTGTTCAATTTAATGTTCAGTTATTCTCATTGATTCATTAGAATTCTGGCATTGAATTCTAGCATTTAATTTCTCCTTTGGTTCTTAACATTGGCACTCTTCATGAAAAGTCCATTTACTTTAGGCAAGAGAACCTACAAAAATCACCTAGTATAACTTTGACTTGTATCATTCTTGTATCAACAAAATTGTCTTTGGCAGCATGCACAAGCAAACACTCATTTTGTAGATTCAAGCATGTCTCTTTATAGAAAAGAACATGTCGGTATTGTGTCATGTCCATATTCACTACTCCCTCGTGGTTCTTGTCACACCAAACACACCACTGCAAAGTAAACAACACTTTGGTCTCCTAATTTGGAATATCTCCTTGGTATCAAGTTTCTTTGGGATTGGTTCATAAAATTATTTTGACCCTAAGTAGCACAATTGCACTCCAATTCACAGAGTGAGAGGCAAAACAATGAATGAAAAGTATATACATGTTGAACCGGGGCACCATCCAGATTGATAGCAATGAAACAAGTTTGTTTTGCCTCTGTAACACTGAGATTTGACGCTATTCCTATCCTTTTTTTTACACTAATCATGTTGAACCAGGAATTGGCTTGACACTGTTCCTATCCTTTTCTTTGAATTCTTCACCTTAGGGCTAGGTTTTAGGACCATAAGGTCATGGTATCGAGCCATCTAGATCCACCATCCAGAATATGTTTGAATCAAATTACCAAAGAATAGCCTTGATTAGATGGCTTATTTGCTCCACTATTAATTGAGGTCACCAGAAGGGTGGCCCAGAGACAACGGTAAGGTTGTCCTAATGTGACCTGGTGGTCACAGGTTCGATTCATGGAATAGTCTCCCTGCTTGTGGAGGTAAGGTTGCGTGCATCCAACCCTTTCCAGACCTTGCAATAGCAGCAGCCTTTTTTTTTTTAATCATTGAGGTCGTAAACAATCAGCTCCACAATATGGTCGGATCAGCTATCTTGCCACGAGAATGTAGGTGAAAGTAGTGATAGAAAGAATGATTTAATGAAGCCTAGAAGATACAAAACAAAACGCTAGGAGTTCCCTTACAATGATGATCTAAACTTTTGAGAGAAGATGACAGCACAGCAACATACAATATATTGCTTTATTGACTGTAAAGATCACACAACTCAAACCCCAACAAAGTCAATTACCTAGTAACGCATACCCTACCTATTGCCATCCCTAGCCTTCTCAAAGCCTTTTGAAACCTCAACAAAAATACGCACTTACAGCATAAGCCTCGTATCAAATCTATCTCCACCCTCAACTAATTGAGGCCTCCACTAAAGAACTCTAGATGTTAAAACACCATATAGGCTCTATATATGTTGCAAAAACTCTCTCAGGCCAAAACAATTTGTTTGGTAAATAGAAAATAAGCAATTATGATTTCTAAACTGAGCCTATTTTGGTATCCCTACTGAACAATCTGAATTCGTTATTATGAATAAGGGAATCAAGTTTCTAATGCAAATTCATCACCCAGTAGGAGGTAACGACAAGAGGCTTATCAGATGAAACTGATGAAGCTTAGGTTGGAAACAAATAGCAAGAAAATGCTTTAAAAATCTTCATATCAAACCAGTGATTGTAAAAATCATGAGACCTTAACAACAAAGCAACTATTTCATTATGCTTATTACTCGAGGTAGCTCCTCACAAAGTTAGAAATTAAGGAGTAAAGCTACAACTGTAAAACTCAAGAAATGGAAATAAACTACAAACCATCTGCATAAAATGGGAATGCAAACCCAAGACAATCTCGCCACCTCTGATTTCAGTCACTTAGTACTTCCTTTTGCCTTGTACCTAGCAGTGCTGGAAACATGCCTAAAATACCTAAAATAGGAATAATATGCCAATTCCATGCCTCACCGTCCTTCCAACTTTTCTCTAAGAGTTCATGAGATGTTTGTCTCTAGAGGATTTTGAACTACTTAAGAGACCATTGACGTAGTACTTGGAAATGAGATTAGTCCAACTTCCTTAATTAGGGTTCCAAAGGAGATTTCATTATCCCAGTTCTGAGAAGTAGTACACCAAAAGAGAGACTAACCAACTCTGCACTTGGGCACACAAACAACATAAATACCAAGATATGAAAAAAAAAAAAATTTAATTACAAGCAAAAGGAAAAACCCTGATGGCTGATTGATGTCCATATGAGCAATTCTAGCAGCTCAGTTTATTTCACAACACAGTAGCCAAAAACCCACAAAAGTAATCAAAAATAAAATTGTACACAAAATATAAATAATGAAAGTCATAGGAATGGCATTAAAAGATTCCAAATTGATCAACTATTAACAGGAGAGCGTGGACTGAATTTTTCGCTTCTAAGTGAAAAGAAACATAAAAAAAGCCACAACTAAATGTTGGAGAAAAGACAGGAAATAATGCTCGAATAGGGGTGGCAGGATGCAAATACTTTCTTTCCGTGTTGCTTTTGCAAAATTTAATGATTGACCAGGGAAGAATAGACAAAAAGAATAAGCAGGAAAATAGAAAAAGAGTTGGTAAAGTAAGCAGTCACTTACCTCGTGGTTGTCATTAAAGTTGCTTCAGTAGTATAGCGCCACAGCTACAATTAGCTTTTTGAATATACAACTGGTTTTGATCGTACTTCCCATCCAATAACTGCACCATCAGATATCTTGCATAAATCAAGAAAGTCTTACTGAGATTGTGTGCCCAAATAATTGTTTCTGCATCCACACATGTACCCTCCACCAACTTGTGTAAGAGAGCAACCTAAGAGAACTCTGGGCCAAAATATGAAATTATCTCAAAGAAATAGTATAACATTGTGTCCTATTCCCATTTGTTGCATTTGACTCCCATCCTTTTACATCCAAAAGGTTCAAAGGGCTTAAGCTTGTATGTGACCTGCTATCTTTTGGCAGGTTAGAAGAAACTGCTATCGGCTTCCCTTCTGACAAGGCAATTCTTTGCCCAGACATATATGAGAGGAACCGGATGGAGCACTAGCAACAGATGTAAAGCAATGCCAGTGACATAGTCAAACCATTATCCTTTACGTCCCCTCTGTTCTGTCAAAAAGTCCCTCAATCAACAATGAATGTGTTTGAGGATGAAGTTGGCAGCCCTTTTCTTTCATAATCTCCAGTAGTTCAGAACATTTATCAACAAGACCCCTTTTAAGTAATCCATCAATCAGAAGCTTCCAAACCACTTCATCGTGATTGTATCCATGGTGAAGCAAACAACAGAACGCTGCTTTAGCCTTTACAGTGTCGCCTTCGTCAAATAACCCACAAACAAGCATCTTATAGGACTCTAGATCCGGTACAAGACCATGTCGACTCATGGCATCTATCATCCTCAATGCTTCCCCATACATTCGCAAATTGCAGCAACAGTTAACAAGAGCTCTATATATATCTTCACTGGGAGATATTGCTCTTTCCTTCATATGATCAACCAATCTCCATGCTTCTTCAAAGCGTCCCTCTCTGCAAAGACCTATAATGAGTGCGGCGTAAGTCATAACATTAGGAGTGCAACCATGCTCATTCATTTTCTCAAAAAGGACAAGAGCAGTATCAAATTCCATTAGTCTCCACACGTCACCAATATTGATAGAGGTAACATGCGGATTCAATTCTGGTCCTACTCTATGGGTACTCTCTAACCACCTTTCCTTCGTTAGATGTTTAATGAGAACTGAGTAGGTATAATGAGAAGGTTCACATCTAGCATCAACCATGCATTTCAAAATACCAAAAGCACGATCCATCAATCCTCCACGTGCGTACCCATCCATTAATACTGTGTAAGTCACCAAATCCGGCAAAACACCTTCCTCTTGCATTTTAGCGATCACTTCCTCTGCTTCTTTCAACTTCCCTTGCTTGCAATATGCAAGGAGAAACGAAGTGTAAGTGCAAACATCAGGCTTATGTCCCAAGGACACCATTTGGTCAAAGATATTCTGAGCATCATCAAAGGCATATTCTTTCAACGTTTGCTGAATAAGTATGGAATAAGTCACAACTGTAGGCTTCACACCTCTATCAACCATCCTTTCAAGTAGTTGTGAGGCTTCATGCATCTTATTTCCTCTGCACAATCCATCTATCAATACATTTAAAGTCCATGAATTTGCATAGCAGTTTTCTGCAAGCATCCTGTCCAACAAACTGCAGGCAAAATCAATTTTCTCTGCTTTGCAATAACCCTCAATTAAAGCAGTAAAAATAACTTCATTTGCCCGCATCCCTTTTTCTTTGAGAGAATCAAGTAGGCCGTGAGCTTGTTCCACCATCCCTTTTTTACATAATGCATCTATAAGACAACTATAAGTCCACTGATCAGGGACTATACCATTCTCATTCATCAAATTAACCAACCTAAAAGCACTATCTAGATTACCCTCTTTACACTGTCCATGGATTAACAGGTTATATGTAATCAGGCTAGGCTGTATTTTCTTCTCAAGCATCTTACTAAGCAGGGCCATTGCCTTGTGGACTTCTCTTGCCTTGCAAAACCCACAAATCAACTCATTGTATGTGCGGACATTAGGACTGCAATTATTCAACTCCATCACATCAAACAGATCAAATGCAGCATCAATCATTCCCCCCTTACAGTACCCATCAATCAAAGCATTGTACGTAACAACAGTTGGAATCAACCCTTTCTCTGACATTGCATCGAGCATCTGCTTGGCTTTGTCAAGCTCGCTATCTTTACACATGTTATCAATGAGTACGGTATAAGTATGAACATTTGGCTCACAACCTTTTTCGACCATCTCTTCAAAAAGACTCAATGCTTCTGTTTTCCTACCCGAATCACACAATGCAGATATTAGGACGGTATAGGTCCGGACAGTCGGATGACAATCATCCTCCCCCATATCCATGAACAACTTGAGAGCTTCATCAAATTTCCCAGCTTCACAAAACCCATGAATAAGATTCGTATAAGAAACCTCATTTCTTCGAAAACCCTTGTGTGGCATAACCTTGAAAACCCTAAAAGCGCTATCTACATCTTTTCTCCTACAATGACCTAATATAAGCGACGTGTATGTATGCACATCTGGCCTCAACCCAGCCTGCGAAATTTTACTTAAATACAACTCTGCCTGGACCAAATCCCCCAATTTACAGTATGCATTAACCATAGTATTGAAAGTGTATATATTTGGTGAAACTAGATCGTCCAAAATCTCTGCATAGAGGCTCTTCATTTCATTAATCAGTAGAAACCTTGATAGAGACATCAACATCATGTTATAACATCTAAGGGTGAGCTTAAATTTAAATTCACCATCATCAACACTGGTGTTATTCATCTTTCTCAGAATATTCAAAACGAATTCTGCATCTTGGGCGGATTCACAGGATCTAACCATTGAAACACGAATCTTCTCTGCAACGCCGAGGAATCGGTTAGGAATTAGGATGTTGAGTAGCAGAGAGGAATAGGAGTGGACATTGGGTTTGAATGTGGGTCTTCCGGAGAGTAAGTTGAAGAAAGCAAGGGCAGTGTGTGGATTGAGATGAGGGCACGTAGAGAAAAGAGAGGTGACATGGGAAGGCGATATGGAGGGAATTAGCTTCTTGAAGAAGGGGTCTTTCTGCCAATTGGGTCGAGAGAGGAGTGAGAAGAGGAGTTGGGTGTCGAGGAGAGGGGGCTCTGGTTGGTCTGAGGGTAGAGGTTCGGTGAGTGAAGAAGCGACCGAGGATAGCGATCCGATGAGAGGGGAGAGAGAAGACTCACCAGTTTGCTTTGTGAGTATAGCTCTTGTGCTTGTTCTTCTTATTGTTATTGTTGTGGTTGTTCGTATCATTGTTTACTACCCAGACATATGCGTTCAATGGATCCACTCCTGGTATCTGGATTGGATATCCCTCGCTACTGAAAATTCACCAGACCCCCCAAGCATATGAGAAAGGGCAAACAGAGAGAGAGAGGTGGACGAAGTGCTAGCTACCTGTGATTATCCGCCCGGTTTGTTTGATTCAAGATTTTCTGGCTAATTGATTCTTATCGGAGTCTGTTCTAGGGTACACATAAATAGGGCTAAAATTTATACCCAGATAAAAACGAACCGGGAAAAATTGGTTTTGGTTTAAATTTCTGTAATCGATGATTCGGACTGGTTTCCGGGAAATCAACCGTTCAGCTACCAGTTCTTAGAAGTTGGGCCGAATTTCACTGACCCGAACCGTAACCACATTTTACACCAAAAGTAGCACACCCGTCAGATTGCTGCGGACTACCCGGCCCAAAAATCCTGATCCGGTTATAAAAACTAGGGAGAATCTCATATCATTGTGAAGCGGGGAAAAGAACAAAAAGGCTACGCTTACAACAAGTTTTACAGTAGG
>JABCMJ010006011.1:0-30828 GCA_014822125.1 Arbutus unedo
TCAAATCACTTCCCGAACCTCTGATATAGAACAGGGGCGTGGTCAGTTGTCATAGCCCGCTATTTCAAAATCAAATCCCCCGTCCAGAACAGTTCTTCTTCTCTCTCCCTCATAAACCCTAGAAAAAACGAACCCTACTTTTTACATTCCCTAATTCAGTTATTCATACGCAATTTCAGACGTATTGTGTTGCCATGTCTGGACCTTCACGAGAGCAAGCACTTTCTCTCCTCGCCCAAGCCAACAACCATGGCGATTTGGCGGTTAAACTATCTTCTTTGAAACAGGCCAAAGATATATTGTCTTCTTTAGAGCCTTCTCTTGCCGCCGACCTTTTCCCCTATGTGGTCGAACTTCAGTACTCGCCTGAAACCCTCGTTCGGAAATCCCTCATCGAGTGAGTTCAAATCCCCCCCAAATTTTACCAGTTGCAATTTTTTTACTAGATTTATGTGTTTGTGGTTGTGCATAGTGGTTATTTTATTCATAAATTTGGTGTTTGGATAATTGCCCTAGGGGTGATTCGGTCACGCACAGCAGACCAATGAATGTAACAGTAAAGAAAAGCACTAAAGAAAAGGGATAAGGCTACTGTTATTGAAAGGGCTCGGGTGATGGGAAGGCCTGTATTGACATTGTGATGCAGTGCTAAACGATGGATACGAGTTTATTGAAATAGTTGATTATATTGCCGTTGACAGAATAGGACGATTCAAAAAGATTATATGTAATGTCCAATTAATTGGGACACAAGGCTTAGATTGGTTTTGCCCTATTCTTCGGCTACTACTGTTGTTCACATGAAAGATTGGCCCTTCTGTGTGTGTGTGTTGGGGGGTGGTTACAAGGGCCATTCATGCAGTGTCCGCGGGATACACACTGGGAAGTACAGTGGATTGGAACTCTGATTTTGCTATTTTGTCCAACAAGCACGGGGGATTATGTGGTTGTTCTTGAGCATCTGGGGGTAAATTGCATGTCTCTCAAAATATAAGGGGTCAAAGTGGTATTTTCCCAATTTGTATGGCTGATTTGCAATGTTTGAGTTTCTATGGTAGGAATTGCCAAATGAACCTAAATGTTGTTATTCAGTTGAAGGATGGTACTGGCTGAATTAGAGATTAGAGAACAGTTTTAAACTTTTTCAAGGGATGTAATTTAAGTGTGCTTCTAATAATTGTAGATGGAGTTTTTAGAAGCCGAGAAAGATCCATCCCGAGCAATCAAGACAATTTTAGAAATTTCGGATCCAACCCCAAAGCTTAAGCTATTAAGTGGAGAGGTCACAACATTATGATAATTGATCACCTATTCTAGACCCAACCAATGTGGGGCTTATATTATCTTACAACAATGTCATACTACCTTATTCCCGAAGGGTAAATTCAGGTTTGGTTGGGGGAGAGTATACAGTTTGATGGAACTCCTGGAGAGGTTGGAGCCTTCTTTCACATCTTATGTGGTTTTCTGTGACTGAGCAAAATAAATGGAAGGCAGAACCTTCTATTTTCTTAGGTTCCATAGGAGAGAGGATTTTTTATTTACAGTACACGAGTTGTACACGTACAATTTATTGAATGGATGAGTGGAGTTTTGTATTAATAGCAACTTGGAACTGAGTCCACGAGAGGTCAAAATGTTGCGTTCTTAAGTTTTTTAGCAGTTAATCTGGAATCAACTCTTCAACGTTACATCATAGCTCAGATTATGTGAATCGAATTTTTGTTGTTGTATGTAGTGCCTAATTAAGTTAAAGATGTGATATTTCAACCATCTTATGTAGTGAACAACTGAACCCTGATCTTTTTATCAGCCTAGTAAACCCTGATTTGTATACGAGCTTGGTCTACAGGCACACTTTGTCTGCATGTAAGAGGCCAACTATGTTGTTGCATTTATCCCACTTTGCTTCTGTGAGATTCCTAATAAGAATTTCATACTTTGCAGCATATGTCAGTTTCCATCTTCCAATATTCTTTGATGATGTTAACCACATTATATAGCCACTTTTCTCCTTGTTACAAAAACTAGTTTTTTTTTCATCTGATCTACTAATGAACACCTGTCGATTAATACTGCCATATTTAACCTGACATGCATGTCTTCCAGGTCTCTGCCACTATTCCCTTGTTGGTTTTAATTATTCTGTGATGTTTTGACCCAAATATTGTTCTAATTGGTTGTTAGGGCGGTGGAGGAGATCGGGTTGAAAGCGATGGAACATTCTTCAGTACTAATGCCAGTTTTACTGGCATTATTAAATGATAATGATTCTATAGTTGCCAGGCAATCCATTGTCAGTGGCACCAACATTTTTTGTATTGTTTTGGAGGAGTTGTCATTGCAGGTCTCTCTCTCTCACTCACTCTCACTCTGTGTGTGTGTTTGTATTTGCGTGTGTGCGCGTGCGGGGGAGAGAGTTTAATCCCACAGCAAGTACTACCCTGTTGGTTTTCTCTGTGGAATGCATATTCTGGAAAGTGGTGTGGTTTCCTTGCAAAACATTGTATTTAGCAATTTAAAGAGACCCTAACTTTCGTTTCTTGTTCTCCAAGTTTTCATTAGGTGGAAAACAAAATCAAATATAATAAAAACAATTGGCTGGGAAGTAGGATGTATTTCTAAATGATTAATTTGTTGAAATATACTATGGATGTTAGTTCTTGGAAGGTTTTTTTTGTTGAAGTACTCCAAATTCTAGTAGTGTAATCCATACAAGCTTACCTCACTTATTAAACTATGCCGTATATCACATTCCCTTCACCACTTTGCATATGGTAAGATGTCAAGTTACATATCTCTCTCAATCTTGGCCTTAATTCTTTGAATGCAGATATTTACGTCTTGTTTTTACTATTTGTTTCCCTTAGAATGCTGCAGAGAAAATATCAGTTTGTTCTTCTAATCACTGTATAAGGGCACTCTCTCTTGTGGTATATCATCGTCAAATTCATGTCACGAGCTCTTGTTACCTTGAGGTCACGAAAGTTCAAAATGAAAGGATGATGGATCACCAGGAACACAATTTGTTTGATGTCAATGGCCATAAGGTGTCCTATCCAAGTTTTGATAGTGCGGCCATGCCAACTGAAGAGCAACAATTTTTTTTCCCTCAGTTTGTCTCAATTCATGGATGTTGCTCTATGGTGCATTTTCTTTAGACCATGCATATGAGACTTCTAATTTCATTTCATTCGAACTTCCTGAATATTTTTTTTGGTTGTGGTTGGGTTGTAAATTTTTTGGGCTATACCTAGATTTCATAAACTTTGACAAATTGTAGTTTCACCGGCATCATCTAGTTGAGAGGTGGCTTGAAGAGCTCTGGACATGGATGCTTAGGTTCAAGGATGCTGTTTTTGGCATTCTGTGGGAGGTATGTATGATTTTTTTGTGTGTGTGTGTGGGTCCAATGTCTGCGTAAAGAATTTAAGCTTTAATTGTTCATGTATACTGCAATCAGCTGAAGAATTTAAAGTTCAAGATGAGAAAACTCTTTGTTAGTGTAATATTTATAAATCTCAAATTGACGAGGTGCGTATTTTGCTACACAAGTATTTTAATGAATGTCACGAAGCAGTAAATGCCTGAACTTCTTCTCTGTGGTGGATGGATGAAGAAGGACCTAATAGTGGATCAATGACCTAGTATTTCTCCTTTACTATAGGGAGGCATTTGAGAATGATATTGCTAAAAGGTCATGTAAATGTTGCACTTTGCAGACAATAGGCTTTCTGGTTTGTTTCGGAAATTATCCTTCACGTGGTAGGTCACTATCTGTAGTTTGTTCGTTTACGTTCTTATTGCCGACAGCAATGGGAAACAAATGATCATTTTTCGCTATGATAAAGTTCTCTGTATGATTGTTTGGTTTAAACTATTCAATAATAAGTTCCTGAAATGTGATTGTATTTTCTGCATGCATGTCTGCTTTCTTTCTCATCTGTTCTTAAATTATTTGATTATGGCTGAAGAAGTCTGATATGCATAATCCGGATACCTTGCTGATGAGACTAAACTACACGGCTAACAGAAACTATTATTGGACTTCATGTTTTAGGCTAGTTCTACTGGTAAGAAGCTGCTGGCTTTGAAATTTTTGGAGACGTGTGTTTTACTTTTTACGTCTGACAGAAGTGATTCTGAGCAACCTGTCACAGAAGGTAATGCATTTTACTCTTGAATGGCTAGTGGTTTTGAGTGCAGATCATAGTCATCTTATGT
This sequence comes from Arbutus unedo, assembly GCA_014822125.1. NCBI lineage: Eukaryota > Viridiplantae > Streptophyta > Magnoliopsida > Ericales > Ericaceae > Arbutus > Arbutus unedo. Next base: position 4,225 of record JABCMJ010006011.1, read on the forward strand.
TTTGTTGGATTGAGCTTGTCTGCCCATTTCTTTTTGTAGTTGTGAGCTTTGATTGTTGAGCAGCTAAAGTTTTTAATTGATGTTTTTGGCTGTAGATATAACAAGAAGTGGACGGACTTTCAATATTTCATGGGTGGTTGGTGGTCACCCTGTGCTCGATCCAGTTGCACTAACATCAGAAGCAAATAGATCCATCGGCATCCTACTGGATATGTTACGATCAGCCAGTAGTCTGCCTGGACCACTGACAATATCTGTTGTTAACTGGTGAGTTATTTCTGCATTGGTTGATTTCATATACTCTTTCAAATATGGTAGGGGTGTGAGAATATTTCCTTTCTTTCCTCATTTTTTTTGGATTAAGTGAGAGTACATTAGTGGACCCTTAAAAGGGGCTTGCTGAAAGAAGGGGATGCTTTGTACTGTAACTAGGAGTTGTAAATATTACAGAAAGAGAGCAATTGTGGTAAGAAGGACAATGGATTTTCACTCAAATTGGGGTAGTTTTGCAAGAAAAAGAAAAATCAGAAACCAGGGGGATATGATACAAGTCAAAGGTCCCAACACCGTAAGGAATGCTGTAGATAAGATGCATAGGGAAGTAACAAATGATGTGGCCTTGAATCTGACAGAGGAAATTGTCTTTGCATAGAGGAGATTGAAGAAGACGGATTCATGTAACCAGATCTGAGCAAGGGGGATATGACTCTTTAAGTTGAGAGGGTCAGAGAGGGTGGAGTTCTTCGGACGGAGGAGGCATCCTCTTTTGCGTTGAGGCATGTAAGGATAATAGTAACCATAGGATAATAGCAAATGCTGTCTGGAGACCAAGCATTTGTTTGCCAGCAATTAGAATTACTGTTGGTTGCTTTGCTTTGGTGGTGCGGTCTTTTTCTTTCCTCCCAGGAAAAAAGATCGTTCTTGAGTTTATTTTTGATGAAGTTTCTGGTTTTTATGTCGTATGTGACACCAGGTTGTAAGAGTCAATAGAGCTGGCCCTCAGCAGTTATTAGGATATAAAGATTTCTGTCTCAGTTTTAGTCTTTGTTTAAATATGTCCTACTTGAGGTTGGGGTAGCTGCCAATCAAATCATTACTGATATTTTATATTGTTTTTGACACTCTTACAAAAAGAAACAATTTGTATCTAAAATGGTTATTACTTTTGTGCGACAGCTAGTTTAAACTCTTCATCTGATTTTGATCCACATGGGGTAGTTTCCTGTACAGTGTTGCTAGAAAAGCTATTTTTATCAGAGTCTTATTAAGGGTAGCAGTGTCAATTCCTAAAAGTATTGTGAGGTTCTTCAGAAAGTTTCATATGTGAGCTTCCGAGAGCATAAAAAAGCACAAAATTCTAGTTTCATAATGGCTATCAAACGACGAGTGTTTATGCATGAGTCTGAGAACAGGATTGCATTTTTCTTTGTTGTATAATGGATATCAAGTGAGAAGTATACATGCATGATTTTTTGTCTGTTATGTTGTCTACCCAGTATGCATGTATAGTCAGCAGCTATAGTTATAAATTATAATGCATTCTATTGTTGCCTGATGCATGTACATGTGCGAAGCATGCAGATTATAATCGGTTGACATCCATTGTGTATGTGCCAGAATCTGTAACTCCTTATTGGTAGGGACTGTTAGATATGTTATCCTTGCCTGCCTGCCTGCCTGCCTGCCTTTGCAGAAAAACTGTTAGATATGTTATCCTTTTCTGCCTTTGTCAGAAAATGATTACTTTTACTAATCTAGAGTGTTGTATAACGTAATAACAGTATATGCAATGTGAACATGGATAATAGCCTGATGATATTAACCAATAAGTATCTAGAAAGGTCTCAAATTCTACTTAATTTACTGGTTAAGAGTTTAACCAGAGTTTCTTTATCTTTATCATTTTCTTTTTTTTTTTTTGAGATTTTCGGAGGGATCACTAAAACTTGGGCACTGGATGTAGTATGAGTCCAACTGCTTGCTTGTGGTATTGTTGCAGTGTGCTGACCAGGACTCTTGTGCAGAGTTAAATGGAATTGGACATATGCTTGGCACCGCTGAATTGGTGGTTCAGACATTGGAGATAGGAGATAACTGATACCAGCACATCAGGCTGTGATTGGAGTTATTAAAAGATGAATTTTATGGTCATCTCTTGTTTTGAGAAATTTTTTTGGCCAAGCAGTGCAGTTTATACTTTCTAAACTAGTCTGAGAAGCTATTTATGTCACTGCTGTATGGTCTTTTAACTGTTCTGCATACAGCTGTAGCGTGCAAGTGCTGTTGAAAATGTATTGCTGATGTTATTATTATTGATATGCAGTGAAATAGTGGCATTAATCATAATTTCTTTTTCAAGAGGGCATTACCAAAAATTATTCATGGTCTGCTACCTTTCTTGTGGGTCCAAATTTTTTTTCCTAGTTTCATTGTTTCTCGTGTTATGTTGCGCTACTTGGAGGGGTTCAATCTTGTTACGTTTGTTTGTTCATTTTCGTGAGGTATATTGCAGACCATACACAATGTTGGTTGTTTACCTGTTGTTTATTAGCCGTGAAAATGAAAATGGTTTTGGTACTTTGTGGCCATCTTCTTCCTGGTTAGTTGACTGGAGAGGAATTTTTTTTCCACATTAATAGGATTGTGCTGTCCATCAGCATGGTCTATCACAATTTTCCAATACTATGAACGACTGTCAGTTGAAGAAATTTTCTGCAAGCATAGATCAAGCAACTAACATTTTCCCCAGGAATGATATGCCAGTAGTTGATAAATTTTTATCTAAAGTGATTACCATCGGAATTTCAGTGATTTCAAGATAAATTCCAAAATACTTATAACCACTGTTAATTTATTTCTGCTCTCGTGCTCAGCTGTGACAATCCTCTAGATGCATGAGAGACTGAGAAGGGGTTACCACTATGATTTTGTACGAGATTTTACATGTAGATGGGTAACATTACAAAATCTGTTATTCATTATAGTGCAACCATTATTTTGTTAAACTAAAAGTTTTTTAGTGGATATTTGCCATCATTGTGATCCTCATTATCCGGGCCTTACCTTGTCGTTATATTTAGATGCTTAATCAAGAAAATGAATTGAAAAATGTTGTATGTGGATGATCGTCTAGTGCCATGTATGTAGTGTGTGTAGTAGTCATTAATAATCTCTGGATATTGGCCTATTTCCCAACGGGAAAGCTTAATAGTTGAATCCCCTTGTGCATGGGTATGTTGCCTATATTATTTTGAGTTGGATATATGTATAAGGCCACCTGTTGCAATCAGGAGTAAATTATGGATCCATGGGTTAAGTTGTTTAGAGGTTGTACTTTGTTATTTTGGTGTTGCTTAATATTAGCAGCTGAGAAAGGGGTCATTCGAAAGCGTTGAAGCTTGGAAACAGGAGATTGTGTTCAAGCTGTTACTATGTGAAGACAATGTTAAACGATGCTTGTTAACTTTTGAAGAGCTGATATTATTATAAATGGAGAGCAATTAGGAACGGGTTAGGTAGTTTTACAACATAACATGTAAAGGTATCCAGAAGACTTATTTGGGAGGATCTGATTGTGGATGACTGACGGAGATCAGTAGACCACTGGGATCCAGAGAATGATCGGGGAACCGGAGAACAGAAAGAGCAGTCCAACTAAGAGGTAGAGGTAGTGGAGAGAATAGATCCCTAGGTACATACCCAGAGCTCTAAGACAACCTATTGGGAAGATGAATAAAGACTTTGATGCAAGAAGGTACTTTGCAGTTTGTATATGGAAGGTTGATCATGTGACCTAGCTAACTATCTACAGAAAGAGCTATTACTGTGCATGTCGCTTTTGTTATTGATGTCTTCTCCACCAAATAGTTGTCAACTGAGGGGATTTTTATCTGTAGAGTTAAAACTAAGTTGTATATAATGTGGACCAGATGCTGGCAACATCCCTGGTTTGGTTTTCTTTCCCCTGCGTGGGTTATGGTGTCATGTCTGTTTGTCCATTTCGCTCCCTAGTTTATCCCTTCCTTATTCTTCTACAAAACTGCAAAATCTCTCTTGCGGCTTTGGGTAAACCTTAGCGCTAAAAAGTCCTCCACGGGAAGTGACATATTCTGATTTTTGCTCACTTACCACAGCATGCCTTAGGTTTCTAACTTCTTCTTAGTTTATGCAAATGTTTCTGAGTTATTATGGTTTGGAGATGATTGATAATTGCACTTCCTTAACTACCATTTTGAACATTGCGGGACCTCTTTATCTTCCTTCTGGAAGCTACTGGTCCTAAGAGAACCGGAAGTTATTCAACTAGCATTGTGTTGCCAGTTCGTTACAATGGTTGGTTGAGGGCCCTAGAAATGCTTACATATGGTTAGAGGGAGAGGATTTTTAGGTAGTAGAGCATTGTGCTTGCGAATCAGCTAGTTGAGGCCCCACAAGCACCTTCATAACAACTGTAATCTCAATGTCTGTGTTCTATGACCTATGGCTGGCCTATTTTATTTTGTAACCTTCACCTTTGCAGGATGACAGGTCTTTCCTTAACATTTGAGAGATTGATGTTGCTTTGCTTGATAATCATTAAGTCATCGACCCTCTAGAAGTGCCCTTTTCAAGGAAAGAATTGGTTTTTACTTTTGCCCTTACTCTTCTTCATCTTCATTGTAGTACAAAATTCATGGCAAGTCAGGACATTGAAGAATGAGTTTTCATTTCCTTCTTGTCAACCAATTTTCTTTCCAAAAGCTTTAGTTTTTGGTAGACACTTTTAATATTAACATTCTTTCCCCCTATTAAGGCTTGTAATCTTGTAAACAGCGAACTGGAATGCACCCTGCAGATCTCAGTTTATCAACAGCAACTGGAACTACTCAGCTGCCTGCCCTTCGGGCGTGCCTCGTACCCTTATCACTCACCTACGCTCTTGCAGCATGCCCTGTTCGGGCAATAGGGACCCTTAAATTGAAATTTGAAGCATTACAAAGTTGAGGGTAATCCTAGTTTAAGCTGAAAAGTAACACTGACATGCCAACTGTAAATTACAGTGGATAACTAGAACCGTATAAGAAGTTTGTATTATCCTGTGGCGGATACCATTGGAGGCGCCTATGGGGGTTCTCATGTGGTCATCTTCATTTTGTAGTCTATTCGGTTTGGAGGTTGTCTTTTGACATATCAGCACTCATGTTGCCACTATGATTCATGTCATCAAGCTTTTTGGGTGGTATCAGATTAGAAAGCTCGTGATCTGTGGAAAAGAACGAACAAAAAAAAAGGAAGAAATGAATGTCTAACCACTTCAAGCTGCCTCTGCGTGGACTTGTGAGTCTCGATAACTTCTTAGTCCTCAAAAAAGTTCAAAGTAACTCCAATTTGTTCTTCACCTATCATTGGAGAACTAGTAAAAAGAAAACTCGATGACTGCTTACTTTGTTTTTATCTGGTTCTGGCTTTTATTTCGTGTACACTCTGTGAAGTAAGACTATTACCGTGCATTTAGGGTGATCTTCGCTTGTTTGATCTGAATATATATGCTTTATGTGTTCTGCATAACGTGTTTTTTGTTTGTCATTGAAGTCTGTGATTCCTTTTGTTTGTCATATGGCTGTGTTATATAACCACTGTATATATTTCTTTCAGTCTTGCAGCCATTGCAAGGAAGAGACCACTCCACTACGAATTAATTCTTTCTGCATTACTTGATTTTGAACCAAATTTTGAGGCAGCGAAGGGAGGTCATATGGCCAGTATTCAGTACTCTATAAGGACAGCATTGTTGGGGTTCCTTAGGTGTACTTATCCTTCCATTCTGGAGGTAATTGTTTTCCTTAACATTCTTAAATAGTCCAGTAGATACGTCTGTTGTGTTTCTCGTTCCCTTTTCATCTTGAATCTGCTGATTTCAAAAAATAGTGCCTACTGTCAAGCTCCAGTTTGTGGGTGTCTTGTGCTTTTCCCATAGTGGTTATTGAGAAGATTTTCCACTTAACAAGTCAGTGAGAGTACTGTTTGAAGAGAGTTCATTGTTGTTGCATCACATGGATTGTGTTCAAACTTGCTTGCTCCTATCTTCTTCCTCGGTCTTTGAATCTTAAATTGAGTGGTGGATCTTTATGTCTTTGAAATATTAGTGATTTTAGTTTCTCGTCATTAGATAAATCTCACTTAAAGTCCTCTTTGTTTTGATTTATTCATGATTCCTCTTTTTTCAAGCTCCTTTTGTGTGTGTGTATATGTTTGTGCGCGTGTAGATTATATGGATTGCGGATTAGTATGTGTATGTATTGGAGCTGAGAGTCAACTGCTTATTGAGATAACAAGTTTATGATTTATTTCTTCGATTTATGAAATTAAGTCGGGTATGTAATATTTGTTTTTGGTTTACTAAGATGAAGCGCTGGGGGGCCAATGACATATTGTAAAACAATTGAAGGACTGTTTGTGGTGCTAATCTGTATATAGATGGTAGAAAGGAAACTGAGAGCCATCAGGTCACTAGGAAACCCTAGAGCAATATTACTAATCTTCAGCATTTCTAACCTAAGAAGCATTAAAGATGTCCATCTGCCTCACATGTTCGTGTCAGACACGTCTGGATACCCCCAAATGTGAGGAAGTTTTCTATTATATTTCTTTTGTCAAAGACGTTGGGGACACGCTAGGACACACTGGGGACAGGCTGAGGATTTCATGTGATTGTGGAGATTGTAATTTAAAAAGTTGTGGGAGGGTCAAAATTGTTACAGATGATTAGTTTTTGAATATTTAAGGACAGTTCTTTTCTATTTTCGTAGTACTATCATGTTTTTTGTTGAAATGGGAGCCTTAATTTGATTGAAAGATTTTTTTTGTTCAATCTTCGAATTTATAATTTATAATGTTATAATGTCGTGTTGTGTGACATGTGTCTGTATCCTTGCTTCTTGGTGTCAAAACATTTCGTTATGTCTGGAATTCTCTGCTGACATGTTGTCTTTTGCTTTACCATAGTCAAGAGATAGATTGCTCAGGACACTACGAGCAATAAACGCTGGGGATGCGGCAGATCAAGTTATCCGACAAGTTGATAAAATAATGAGAAATAATGAGCGAGCTTCACGTGATGCACGGATGACGGAGGTGATTTGTCTGATGGTGGACCTCATTGTCTTCTTTTTTTCCATTCATGACCCTAGTTGCTTTCTTTACGGTTGTAACTGATTTCTACATCTGGTTTTCAGGACGATCAGCAGCTACCAAGTATGCTCCCAATGGGAGGGGATGCCATTAGAAAAAGGTCTATGCCTCTAGAAAATGAAGAGCCAAACAACGGTTATGATGTGGCGTCCAAAAGAATTCGTCGTGGTCCTCACACTCAGTCTGATCCACCAGTTCAACAAAGTGATTTGCCGCAGGATTTTGCTGTTAATGGAGTATCTTCCAAGGTTCCTTTGTTGGATACTGGGTTGTCTCCCGTTGAGCAAATGATTGCCATGATTGGCGCTTTAATTGCTGAAGGAGAAAGAGGCGCTGAATCACTTAAAATTCTGATATCTCAAATCCATCCTGATTTGTTGGCTGATATTGTCGTAACTAATATGAAGCACTTGCCTAAAGACCCTCCACCACTTAGCAGACTTGGTACTTTGTCAGGAAGTCAACAAAGTGGTTCAAGTGGTCAACCTTCTGTTGTGGTACCAGTAGTTTCCACCGCTTCTATTCAGTCTCAAGTGCTTGCACCACAAACACCTTCCTCTTCCTTGAACGCAACATCAATGTCTGACATATCTACTTCCATTAGCCTCCCAGCAGATTCTAAACGCGATCCAAGAAGGGTAAAATTAGTAATTTCATATTCACTACTCCCTTCCGTATCCGTATTATTTGTCCATTCTGACAGTCTTGCCTTTAGTTGGACCAAAAAAATGTAGTTTTGTGAATATATTTTGGAATTTTATACACCAATCAAAAGATCTAATTGAGGTTTTCATTTGGCGGCAAAATTCATTGAGTATTTTTTTCACCTGAATATATTTTTTTTATTTGATTGAAGAAACGGAAACCATTGGGGCAAACAAAGTGGCACACAAAGGGATGGTTTTCTTTATGCTTTTACTTTTCTAAAGAAAAGACTGATAAATTTTCCAGGATCCCCGTCGTCTTGACCCACGGCGCGTGGCGATACCCGTTGAAGTGCCACCGCCGCCTATAGTGGAGAATATGAGTGATATGAAATCGGAGTATGTTGATTCAATCCCCGTGGTAACGAGTGTTGAAAATATTTCAGCGTCTTTGATGCCCAGAATGGAGGCAGACCTGCAAATATGTCAAAGTCCAGTAGTTTCTAGTCGATCATCTCACAAGGAGGAGGTTCTGGATTTAGATGCGGGGGAAAATGTCCCTGTCCTTGATGTCAACACTGCTTTAGATCCTCCACTTTCTCCTGTTCGCGGTATTGACGAGGAGCTAGTGGAAGCTAAGGCATCAGATATTGGATTGACTGATGAGGCTCATACTTCATCTCTAATGCAAACTGATCAGCTTTCACCAGATGCTTCAAACAGGACTGTCACTGAAGAGGCCTGTCCAGATTTACCTGTCCTACCATCATACATTGAGCTGACAGAAGAACAGCTAAGAAATGTTAGAAAGCTCGCTGTTGAACGGATTATTGATTCATACAAGCATTTACGAGGGACAGATTGTAGCCAGACACGCATGGCACTGCTTGCTCGATTGGTTGCTCAGGTGGGGCCCTGTCTTGTCTCTTGATTGGTAGCTCGATTGGGAAGCCTATTTCTTACTTGTCACTATCAGCCACTAATTGTTAGCTTCTTAAATTGATTATGTTTTTACTTCTAAACCAAATGTAGATCCATATGCAGTGACAAGTGTGAGACTTTAGTAAACCGCAACATTAAGATTTTAATAACATAATGTTAATAACCCTGTGGCCTTTCTTTTCTCTCGTATTTTATTTGCTAGGCTTAATTTGATGGTGTTCGAACTTTGAGTTTTCTATTGCCTTGTCTGAAATGATACACTGTGGAAGGCTTTTTTTGCACGAATTACAATGGTTTTGTTCCAGTGGTTCATGTAGGGGCTTTGCTGGGATGATGTTCTGAAAGAAAATTCTTTTGGCAAACCATCTTTACTTTTCTTTTGAAGAAAGGGTGATAAAAAATCCTTTCATGCTTTTAGTACTCATGGAAGGTTTGAGGTACTTAATTCACATTATTCTTGGGGGACATGTTCACAAATTTGTTTCAATGCTTTAAATTACCAATGTGCTTGAAGTCTTGCTCAATTTAACTTCAAGTTCCAAGAAAGAGCACAACTCTGAAATATGAAAATAAAGTACCTTAAATCTTGAGGAAGGTTAGGATCTAAGTGATGCTGCTTATCGAGTTTGATGTTTGTTTCACAAGTATATTCATCAGGAACTCAGGTGAATCATTGATGATGAGACAAATAGAGAAGTTCAAGGAAAGAAAAACATTTGATAGTCCTTCTACTTGCCTGTGGGAGATTGATAGCTTTGATTGCATTTTTCTGAAAATAGAAATTTATTGTGCACTGGACGCTGTTCTTGAAAAGTCCACTGCACACTAGATTTGAATCTGTTAATATCCATTGAAGGCAAGTCTTAAGAGAATGATTTATGGTTGCAGATTCAATTCTGTACAGGTGATGTAAAACTGTTGAAATTGGTTTAAGGGGCAGAATTTGCAGATGCTTTGAAGTGGTTTAATAAGCACAGACACGGACACGGACACTGACATGAACAAATCCAGGAACACAGAAGTTTTCTACCAATGGGGACACGTGTGTGACTTGGACCAGGAAAAAAACAAAACATATTTCTAATGGTGGTGTATATTGCTTTTGCACCCCAGAACAACCAGAATTAAAAATATAATTTGCAATTGTTACCCTTTTACTTTTCAAATATTATATTTGAACAAAGTTTTTATTAGGTTAAATTTTGCAATATTTACCATTTTGTTTCTTAGATAGTAATTTAAACCACAGATCAAGTTTTTAAAGCATAAACTGACCCCTATCTTGTCGACATTTGTGTCTAAATTTAGACATGCATGTCCCCTTATTAAAAACTGAGAAAATTTAATGGACATCGCATGTCCTGTTGTGTCTCCAGCGCATCTGTATCCCTGGACTGTTTGACGTGCAAATGGAACTAGTTAGACGTGTCAGTGCTTCATAGGAAGTAGTCATTTGCTAACTCGATGTTAAAGAATCTGAAACTTGAAATAGGGCTTTGATGATTTTATCTTATGCGCGTGTGTAAAAGTTTCAAGCAATTGGGTGGCAAAGAAGTTTGTAAAAGTTTCACGCGATCTAGTCTTCTAGAAGCCTGTAAAAGTTTCATGCAACTTAGTGCCCTTGAAGTCCATGTGCTCCTCATAACTTTGTTTATGTTGGTGATTTTATTACAGTCAAAGGATGGGTGTTGATTTCCATTTGAAGGCTGTTCGAGTCCATATTCTTCGTTAGACTTGCTAATTTATAATGAGCAATAAATATGCTTCTTGTTATTGTACTTGAAAGATATACACCTTTGGCAGGGTATAAAAAAAGGTGGTATTCCTCACAGAATGAGTTTATTTTGACTATGACTTGTGAAAAACACTACTCCATCTGATCAAATTGGCAACAATTTTCTGCATGCCTTAGTAGTCATTTCCATCTATTGAAATTTGTCATCTAGGAAATTTGTCTACTTATTGGTTCTGCTTGTGTTGGTAGTCATTTCCATCTATGGTGCTTGATAGCAATAACATTCCATTTTCTGTGTTTGTAAAGGTTGCTAGTATGTCCAAGAAATATCTTGATGAGTAGCAAGTCAGTGAGTTGTAGTTTTGACCACAATGTTTATGGTGAAATTATTGAAAGCTAATGCTTGTACACTGTATGGCAGCAGGGATGAATGGGTTAAATGCAAGAATAAAATTCTGTGTGTGTGTGTGTGTGTGTGTTTGTGTATCTCCCTCACTTCATTTCTTTCTCCTCCCGTTTGTATTAAGTTTGTGACTTTTCTTTTGGAAGGAGTGGAAGTTGTCTTTTGTAGGGTTTTTTCTTTTTGTCTGTTTGTTCCAGTCTTTCTTTGCTGCTATGAGCAATTGTAGTTGTTTTAAGAAATATTTCCGACTCAAGCACCAAGAACTGAGATTTCCAATCATCTGGATCGAGTTTCCCGTACTACATGCTGTCATCACATATCCCAGAAGATCTTTGACGGAAACTCCGTTTGCAAGTTGTTGGGACAGAAACTTGACCACTTATATTAATGAGTTAATATTGATGTTATTAGATGAAGAGTTCTCAGTAACACCGTCGTAACTTGGTTCCAAGTACGCATCTTTTTGAATGATTTCCCCAACTTAAAGTTGTAACTGGAGTACAAATTGTTATGACTGATGACTTTATGATGGTTGTAATACTTGGTGGAAAATGGAAACATGTTTATGGTGATTGGATTTTCTGAATCGAAATGTTCACTTGTTGTGCATGGGCAAAACATCAAATGGAACATTTCTAGTTGATCAATCTGGGATTGTTGAATACTCTTTTCTGCTTCAGAAATCCCTTGTGTTCCTTCTATTTCTGTGTACCTGTTGTAATCCTTGGTGGAAAATAGAAAACATGTTGATGGTGATTGGATTTTCTCAAGTGAAATGTTCATTTTTTTAGCATGTGGAGAACATCAAATGGAACTTTTCTGCATTCAGAAAACCCTTGTCTTCCATCTATTCCTGGGACCCTGTTGGATGAGTGGATGGTCAATGGTAGCATGCAATTCATGTTTTATAGTTTCATGTTACCTCCTTAGTTCAGTCCAAATTTTGACATCCATTTTGATGTGGAATTATGACCTTTTTGAGTCCCTGCAGAATTTTTGAACGATGGAAACATAGGAAAGAGTTTTGAAGTCAAGTCTGCTAGACTAGCTGTCAGGGTTTGGTTGGTTCTGGCTATGTCTTGATTAGATTAAAAGAGTTTTGAAGTCAAGTCTGCTAGACTAGCTGTCAGGGTTTGGTAGGTTCTGGCTATGTCTTGATTAGATTAAGAGCCAGATTTTGTGAGCCTTGTGGTCCAGCTATAAATATCTGAGTCCGGTCTCAGGATTTAAACCATATTAGAGAAGGTCTTGGATGAAGTAGATATTCACTGCTGAAGTCTATGTTATATAAGATGTTCCTTGAAATGTTGCTAGCTCCTTTTAGTTATAAAGATTTCCCACCAATCGGTTCCCACATTCGGTCTGCATACCACTTTGTTTTCATGATAGGGTTTGTAATCTGAACTCTCCCTATTGGTTCCCGGATAAAAAGAGGTGAAAAAAAATTCTCTTACAAATTTAGGATCTATAAGAGGTCTTATGTTCTCATTTTCGGATAATTGAAAATGTTACTTCTCCACCGAATTCCCCATTTTACCTGTGGATGCCCTTCAGAATTGTTATTCTGTTTTGGTGATGTGAGAGTTCTTCTGCCTATACTTTGTTTTCAGGCTGTCATGTATTTACTGTTTTGAACTTTGGTTTGTAAGTAACACAATTTTCTAGCGCCCAAGACTTGCCTTCAGAAATGTAATATCCTGTTTTGATGCTGTGAGAGAGTTCTGCACCCCATGTTTGTTTTCGGGCTGTCATGTATCTACTGGGCATATGTATCTACTGGTTTGTAATAACTCACGGAATTCTTAGAATAGAACCCAATACTTGAAAAAGGCATAATGCTTATTGGTTGTCAAGAAGGTACTTTTGCTGTATTTGGAAATTAAATGGTTTCCGACATGCCTGCGTGCCAATTCTGTCCCTGGCCTCTAAACTGCGACTGTTTAAGTAAATCAAACACTTGCCTTGAATTAAGATTGTCAAAATCAAAATGCCTGTAGACTCTTAATTTGGTCTTGGTCTTGAGCTGTGTCTTTTTTTGTTTGTTTTGAGACTCTTAACTGTTGCTCGAGTTTCCTTGAAATAGATTTAAACATGTGATTTGGTTTACTTAGCTTTTGGATAGTATTCGTGGTTTACCTTTAAGATATTACGTTAATTCATCTCTTATTTGCTGCCTGAAAAGATGAGTATTGACATATTGTTACATCTCTTGCAGATTGATGCTGATGATGAAGTTGTTTTGATGATGCAAAAACATATTGTTTCTGATTACCAATACCAGAAGGTATATGCTTCGTGAATTTTGCATGTTTAGATCTAAATATATGGAGCTAACACGCTTGTTCAAAAGGCACAAGTGAAAGGGCACTTGTTCAAATGCCTCAAAAAATTTAGCTCTGATAGCATATTAAATTGTTAACAACCAGTTCATCTAAAAGCTTAAGCCATCAAGCAGAGGGTTACCTTATTTTTTAAAACCTCAATATCAATTAGCTGTAATCATCACATGTGGAATTTTCAACTATAAGTTGAAATTTCTAAAAGATAATTCCAGAATCAATTCTTTTGTTAATGGGTTACTTTATAACACCCTTCTACAAGTTATAAATGGTGCTTCTTTTTCAGGGGCACGAGTTTGTAATGCATGTCATGTACCACCTGCATACTCTCATGGTCTCCGATTCAGCTGAACAGTCTTCATTTGCGGCTGTTATATATGAAAAATTCCTCCTGGGAGTGGTAGGCACTTTGTTAGCTGGTTGAACCTTCTGTTCGTCTATATCAGCATTATATATTTCCATTGTTTGTTGTAGGCAAGATCATTGCTGGATGCTTTGCCAGCTACTGACAAGTCATTCAGTCGACTTCTGGGTGAAGTTCCATTTTTGCCTGATTCTGCATTGAAACTCTTGGACAATTTATGCTACTGTGATTATCACCGCGGAAAAGATGGTCATGATGGTGATCGTGTGACTCAGGGGCTTGGTGCTGTGTGGAGCTTGATTTTGGGGCGTCCACTTAATCGGCAGGCTTGCTTAGACATTGCTTTGAAGGTAATAAGAGGAGGAAAATTTTCAGACCTTAGATATTTGTATTTGTAACCGTCAATTTCTTGTGCTTTCTTAGATACGAAAATGGCAATGCCTTGCCATTGTAGGGTTGTTTATTTTACTCATTACCTTGTTTCTGTTTGTTTCTTATCGATGGTTTTGCTAATTGCAGTGTGCGGTTCATTCACAAGACGACATTCGTGCAAAAGCTATCAGACTGGTATGAGGACTTGTGACTTATTCACAATTCGGGTTTTGACAACTGTGGTTTTCAAGCTGTTGAAGCAAATAATTAGTCCTGTTCTTTTGTACTGATTGTACATGACTGCTCTACTAAAACTTTTGGTGCTATTTGTTACGCAGGTGGCCAACAAGCTCTACGTCCTTAACTATCTTTCTGAAGATATTGAGAAATTTGCCGCGGATATGTTGTTGTTGGCTGTTGGTCAGCATGTTTCAGATATAAAGCTCGCAGAGTCTATGTCCACTGAGCAAAGAACAGAAGGGGAGGTATTTTCCATTTGTTTCTTGCATATTTGTCTATTCATGCTTTTTATTTCTTCCTCGTAATAAATGGTAAAAGATGAGGCATGATTGACGTTCAAAATTCTCTTCACGGTAATCCTAGCGTCATTATTATAAGTAATGCTACTGTACTTGGAAGGATATATGTCGTTGCATGGACAAGGGATCTGTGGAGTTGTGGAAAGATTTTTAGCCTTCAGTAGTTGTTTTGGTGTGTCATGCATGAGCAAGTTTAGTGGCTATGTGGTTGTTAGCTGTAGAAGCATTGTGGCTCAGTTACATTTTTATCCCTCCTAGTGGTACATTCTTCTGTTCTCTATACCAAAAATGTCCTACTCAAAGCATATTCATTTTGAAGTGTGGGCTGGGAAACTACAAACCTTACAACATTGGTTTGGTTTGGCCGATTATTTTCTGTGTGATTTCAGTGTCTGATATGAGGAATCAGCAAGTTTTGCCTATGTATTGATTCTTAATTTTAACCTCTTGAATCTGTACTCATGTAGCAGTTGTAAATGTAAGCTTATGCTTTCTATTTTCGACTCATTCTAATCCGACAAACTATTTGAATACATTGTGATTTGAGTTTGACCCAGTTTTGCATGGTCAAGCTGCATTTTGTAAAAACCCAAAATGAGGAAGATGTGGGAGTCCTGTTTGTTTCTTGGCACGAATGTGGTTTCCTTTACTGAGTTTAAGCGATTGCCTATCTAATATATGCACAAGGACATGTATAGTCGTCCCTCTTCAACGAGGGCTGACTTTTGTTTGGCAACCTGCAAAAGCTTCTGTTATCTTATCATCTTGAAAAGTAAATCTTATTGGTATGTGTATCATTGTGAGAACTATCTGTGTAGTTAAAATGCAAAGTTTCCTAAATCTTTTAGCTTTCAACATTGTATTAGTTCTGAATTTTGTTTCTTGGATTCTTTTCAGAGAGGAAGCCAGGAAACATCCATTAGTGGTTCTCAGTTTTCAGAGCCCGGATCATCCGAAAATGACTCCTTGAGGGGTGCACAATCTGATTCATCAGTTTCCTTTGCTGAAGCCCAACGCCTTATTTCTTTATTTTTTGCTTTGTGTACAAAGGTTTGAGCCTGCTCCATTACTGATAACACAGGATGTGATTAATTTGTTGCTCTCTTTTTTCCCTGGTTGAAAATCTCTGATCTTTTTCTTATTGTGTTAATTCTCTGTTTGTTTTTTGCAGAAACCTAGTCTTCTTCAACTTGTATTTGATCATTTTTTGCGAGCTCCAAAGGCTGTTAAGCAGGTCCCTTCTATTGGTTGTTTTAGTCCTATTGTTGTAAAAGTTGATGAAAGGTTCAAGTAGCCCATGTTTGCATTTTAGGCTAATAGACCGAGACGTCTGTAGTATTGAAATCAAAGATGTGCTGGTTTTACCTGGAGTCAAAATTACCTAACCTGACCCTTCTGTTGTTTTTTTGTTCGACTTTATAAGTATTTGATGTTGAGATATTCAGTTTGAAGTTAGGTTGGTTTTTAGGTTTTGGCTTTCCTATAAATTGTGCCAGAATAGATAGCATTTCGTAATTTAGGAAAGATGATTAAATATTAAAATTTCAAATAGCACATATATAACAGTTTGAAGGTAAGTTTGCCTTTTAGTGCAAACTCATAATTATCATCCATGAATAAAAAAATTGTGTAAAGTTGGGATAGATTCTTCTCTCTGTTGAGTAAATACATGGTGTAAACTTCTGGTCAAATCTTGGGTTGACTCTATAGACCTCGAATCGTAATTCTGTCAACATACTGCATGTACTGAGCTCCAAGGTCGTATTCATTCCTCCTCCAGAATTACTGTAGTTTATGTAAGGAAGTACAAGCACTGGGTTATTTTTGTATTCAGTGAGATCCGGTCAGATCATCTATTTGGACTCCCCTCATGATCCGTTCACGGGAAAGAAGAGCTTTTCTTTACTGCAAACAAACCTCATGCATCTACATTTTGGTTCTTTCGTAATTTTCAATCTAATACTATCATTGTTCTGAAACTTCTGAGTTGGTGCAGGCCATCCATCGCCACATTCCTATTCTTATGCGGGCCCTAGGGTCCTCATATTCTGAATTGCTCAAGATAATATCTGACCCGCCACAAGGAAGTGAAAATCTTCTGACGCAGGTAGTTTCCTTTCCTAGACTTCATGATATATACTTTTTGACGTATTAAAAGAAACATTTGGAAGTTGGGAGTCTCTGCTTTTCTTCTCAAATTTTCTGGTCCTGTGGTCCCGAGCAATGCTCATACCTCTCCTTTTGTTTTCCTACTAGGTGCTACATATATTGTCTGAGGGGTCAATGCCTTCTGCTGATCTGATTGCCACTGTTAAACACTTATACGACACCAAGCTAAAGGTTTCCTATTAACAAACTTTGATGTTCCCTGTCCTTTATTTTACCAGCTTTCTTGCTAGTGGCCTTTATATGTAATATTGCTCTTGCAGGATGCTGCAATTCTTATTCCAATACTGTCGTCACTGTCTAAAACTGAGGTGCAGTTCACATATTTCTCCTCCTATGTTTTTTTACTAGTATTGATCATATATTTTCTTTACAAATATTGATTGTCAAGAAAAGTACTGCGATCCAATGCATAAACAGTATGAATCTTCATTGTGAGCTGAAGGTTTTATTTAGTGGAAGTGATGAAAAATGGTCTATCTGCAAGTTTACTCTTTTATTTATGCGTCTGGATACGTGTGCAATACATGTTCTGATTTTGCATCTTCCTTGCTTTCTTAGGAGATAATACGAACTAACGCAGAAATCTTTATTGGATACAATATAATTTGCTCAGAGATGATCTTTACAGATATTCAATTGCTGTTGTTTGGGCTTTGGGGTGAATAATCTTTCATGTCCGTCTATATCTGTTTATTGCTATAATGTTTTTTGCACTCCGAATTTCCACTCCGTATGTGAATCTTTTGTCCATTTCTCAGAGAACTATGCGCTTGGTTTCCTCTTCTATCCCATCATGGGGGTTGTCAATGTTCCTCTCCCAAGTCTCCTCTTCCATCCACCCATTATTGGGGTTCTCAATGTTCCTCTCCCTTTTCTTTTTTCGAATCAGCAATACAATCAATGTAATAATGTGAAAATTAGTAGGTAGGATAAAAACAGGACAAATAGTCTGCAAAAGACTCTGCCAAAATAACACCCCCCACCTCCCCACCGCAAAAGTCTTCCTCAATAACAGTGGAATCCCTTCATACGGAGGAGAAACCGAAGCGCCAAAAGTTGATGAATGATGAGCAAGATTAATATGACTTGGCAAGTGGAACTATGGACCTCTTGGTGAGCTGGGCTGGGAACTTGTTAGCAGTTTCAGGCCCCGTCGTTTCTTTGCACTTAAAAGCCTATTATGAGTGTGCCCAATGAAGCAGGAAATAAAAAGGTAAGTGGCGGAAGAAGGGTTTTAAATGTTAGGATCCCTTGCATTTGCGTGGTCACCTAGGTGCTTCATGTCTATTTATGTACAGCTCTCTGACGGGTAGAGTCCCATGCACTGTTTCCCTTTTTGTGATACCAATGGGGAAATGTCGGCTCTATTAGTGGGAACCACATGGCTGTTTTTCCTTTTCCAATTATAGAGTATTAGGTTTTGATCCTTGTAACAATTGTCTGACATCTATTAAATTAGTCATCTACTTCTGTTTGTGTCGAATGGATGCTCATAATGGAGTTGAACATCATTTCAGGTTAACTTAACTAACTATAAGACATTGCTATTAGAGAGATTAGGGGAAAAAAGTGGTTAGGGTTCTAATTAATTAACCCTAATACACATACAATTAATATATATAGAGTGAGCAATGAATATACAGAGATACCCTCACACTCTAATAGTGAACACAAATTTATCTAACAAGCCCCCTCAAGCTGGAAAATAAATAGCATGAAGTCCCAGCTTGATACGCACTAACTCTAATGGTGGTTTGAACAACGGAAATATGAAGTGTTGTTTGATTATCACAATACATACGTGTAGGCAGCTGCACATCAAATCCTAGTTTCTCGAGGAAAGATCGCACCCATGTAATTTGACATGTAGTGTGAGCCATAACTCTATACTCGGCTTGTGCGCTGGACCTTGCAATATCCGTTTATTTCTTGCTTTTCCCAGTAACAAAATTGCCGCCAATAAAAGTAGAGTAGCCAGTTGTTGATTATCTATTGGATTGCAATCATGCTCAATCAGTATCGGTATAGACACATAGATGACTATTGGACCGGTAAAACAAACCGCGTTGAGGACGGGCCTTAAGATAGTTCACAATGCGAATAGCGGCTTCCTGATGTGGAAGACGAGGAGCTAACATAAATTGACTCACCGTTCTAACAATAAAGGAGATATCAGAACGAGTAGTGGTGAGTTAATCTAATTTGTCAACCAAGTGGCAATATTGGTCCGGGCGGGGAGGAATCTCCTCCGGATCAATATAAAGTTAGGTGTTTTCACAAGCCTCGACATCATCGTTGTTTTAATCTATTACGAGCCCATCTCCGTTGAATTTTGTAACGTACTTCATAAATACTAGCAGGATGTCTTTTCAATAAGCGGAAGTAACTACTTTTCTGATATCTGGTTTGGTTTTAACTCTGCTTAAACTTAGAGGCTGTATAGTCTTAATCGTTTCTATATCAGGTTTTACCAATTTTTCCTCGGCTTGTGGAGCTTCCGTTGGATAAGTTTCAGACAGCTCTTGCTCACATACTACAGGTAGGAATGAATACTTGCTGTTCACTTATCAGAACTTCTTAATGTAATTTATGCTTATTATGCTCGTTTCGTGCAGAGTTTTTGTTTCTCCAATTGGCAGCATCTCTAGCATGCTTACTATTTTTGCCCTTTTTGGGCTGTATGTAGCCCTTGACACAGGCTCATGTTTAGCGTACCCTTTTGTTAACTAGATATCATATTCGGGCAGATACAAGGCTGAGGCTGTTTATTGAACCGTTTGATCACTCAATTTGGGGTTCCGTGTTTATACTAACTTCATCTGTTGTTCTTTCTACTTCTAGAAGATTGCATGAATTGAATTAACTGTTGACATGACCTTTGTACTATTTTGCTTTAAGCAAAAATGTGGAATTCTTATTCTAATTGAGACGAAATTATTAGTTTGTTTTGTTTGAGCTCAAGAAAATTGATATAAGTTTATAATGGCTCATGGCAGGGTTCAGCACATACTGGTCCAGCATTGACACCAGCTGAAGTTTTGGTTGCTATCCATGACATTAGTCCCGAGAAAGACAGGCTCTCACTTAAAAAGGTTTGTATTCAATCTTTAGGGGGTTTTATTCATATTTGAAGCATTTGTTTTTGATCTTGTAAAAGGCGATGTTGAAAAAACACACATCTGTAGCTTTCAGACTTGGAGATTTATATTGCTAAAGTTCACGTCGGTATAGTAATGTCATTCGCCATGTGAGGTCTCTTACTGATAAGTTCGGAAGTAATTCATATATGGAAGTCAAGCTTAGATGGTTTAGATGTTAGCGGTTTGCACTGTGGGATATATGGTTTCCGTGGTGCAAATTTGTGTAACATTTAGCACTACAATGAGAGTTTTTGATATAGGCTCCTTGAGGGCTCAATCCCTGATTCCCTACTAACATTAGTGCAATTCCCATTGAATTGTCTGTTTATGTTTCAATTTGTTATCTTTTTTCCAGATTACAGACGTTTGCTCAGCTTGCTTTGAGCAGCGCACAGTTTTCACACAGCAGGTCTTGGCGAAGGCCTTGAACCAAATGGTAGGCTAAAGTCATCCTTGCATAAATTGGAAGCTTCTGGACATTTTGTCAGGTTACCTGTTTCAACTGTATTTTTTTTTGTTCTCAGGTAGACCAAACCCCTTTACCTCTTCTCTTCATGAGGACAGTAATTCAAGCAATTGACGCTTTTCCCTCATTGGTAATTAGTACTGCTCTTTGGTGGTTAAACTCTTTCTTAGTTAGCTTGTCTGCGTGTCCAGCAATTTCATATTTGGTTTTGTGGTCTGATTTATGCTGGCATGTATCGGAACAACTTTGTTTGGAGCTCATGTATTTTACGTTTGAGGCCACATAGAGCAGTACGCTAGGACAGTAGTTCATCCCCTCTTATGGTAGTTGGAGGTTGGTTCGCACAAATTGTTCATCAGTTATTTTTTTTGTATTTTTGTAGTCCAAATTAATGTATCCGTCTATGTGGCTGGCCTTGTGCTTATTTCCTGATCTGGATGTTATTGAAATAGCTAAAAAGAATGATGATTTGGTTCTTTGCCGGCTTTTAGTAGATAGGAGAGAGAAGAGAATTTTTTTCTTGGGAAGGTCTACTTGAGCAAGGCAAACTTGGTGTAGTCAGTCACCTTGCATTTACTGGACTGTGATTTGCTGCTAGCCAAACCCTTAGGAAGGGGGAAGATGCATTGAAACTGATTGGATTGTATTTTGTTTGAGTTTGTTTAGTGGATTTACAGAAACTAACAAGACAAGTTACTAGTTTTTTTGTTATGCTAGACTATAATTTTTGGTAACTTGTAATTTACAATATTTAGAATAAGAATGCAGGATTAGCAATAAAGTGTAAGTCTCATATGTACAGGATTGCATGTTAAAAACGCATGTTTTATCCAGCATTGAGTTTGAACTGACGAATACAGCCTGATGATAATGAATTGATGAAATCTTACTGTTGGAATAACCAAAAAGTTACTATGACGGCGAATCCCAATTAATGACACCATATCCTGTACTAACCAAAACACCTACGTCTCTCAGTAGTTTTCATGAAATAACAGTCGCAACTTCTGGAGATTGAAGCCTTTTCCCTTTTGATTGACAGCCAAAAAGGGGAAAATAGAATGACTAATTGTGATGCTTTGATTGACTAATATACTGTATTATTAATTCCATCCAATATTTTCAAAGCAAAATATCTCTTCACAATGGGAAAAACTACTTCTCAGTGTCATCCCATTTTTTGAAAAAGTTGCCTTTGGGCCAGTTACAGGTTTTGTGCTTGTAGATGTCATATTTTGAAATGATATAGTGTAATAGTCTGTGGTTGGTTCTGTGTAAAAAGTGACGGACACAAGGCTTTTCATCTCATTTTGCTGCGGGGCTCAGGGGTATATTTATGGTTCCCTGTTTGTTTGTGTTTATATCCGTTCACTTAAAATATATTTAGAGAGCTGTTGCAGAGGAATTCATTGCAGTCGTAGTTTATGACAGTCGTGCTTCTTTTATCTCCAGGTTGATTTTGTCATGGAAATACTTTCGAAGTTAGTGAGTAAACAGGTATGGGTGAAGTTGAATTGCTCCTTTTTTGGCTAGAATTTGTTGTATCTTGGGGTCTCATGAACGGTGATACTGATTGCTAGAAGCTTTGAGAAAAAAATTTGACTCTATTTACGTAAAAATGGTGTAGGTTTGGAGAATGCCAAAATTATGGGTTGGGTTTCTAAAATGTGTCTCTCAGACACAGCCACATTCTTTTCATGTCCTTTTACAGGTATAACCGTTTTGCTCGTACATGCTTCACATTCCTTTCTCTTTTTACTACTAATATTATTTTAACAGTTTTCCTCCCTATTTTTGGTCTATAGACTTCTGAGTGTCATTAATTTTGTTGCAGTTACCACCACCACAGCTTGAAAGTGCTCTCAACAAGTATGCTAGCCTCAGAGGTCCCCTTGCAGCTTATGCAAGACAACCTAATATAAGGACGTCCCTGCCTAGGTATTGTTCTCTTGGACTTGTCCTTCATTCATCAGGTGTCAAAGAAACTTGACTGCTCTTCTTTATCTTATTAGAGATCAATTTTGGAATGTCTTTCCAGCCAACTTTCTGCCTCTAAGAAGTGCGGACAAGGACATGGCCACAGATGTGCATGTCAACCAGGATACGGATATGGAACGTTTAAAATACCACAAAAATAATGATATGGATATGGCTGGGATACAAATAGTTTTTTTTGAATAATTTATTTGTTGGTAGATGAATATTCTAGCAATAAACAATCAAGTTTAATGAAACCTAACGCTAATTCTACATAATTAAAGTTGATCTGGACGGTGCATTGATGGGGCTAATAGAGGTTGAGTTTTTGAGAGGTGCCAACAGACATATCGAGCATTGTCGGCGAGAGTGAGGGCGAAGGTTGGGAGACACAAAAGGGGACAAAACGATTGCAAGATTGGGACTTAAAATCATCCTGCAGTATAAAAGCATTTTGCTTTTTCTCTTTTACAAATTTCATCCTTAAGTATTTCAATGATACAGTTTGGACCCTCGAAATAGTTTTGTTGAAGGAGAGGCTTGTCCCAGATGTGTCTGGAAGTGTCCCATGTGTGGTAAGGTATCACAACCCTGTTGGCATCCCATGCGTGTCTGGTGCGGATACAGCAACCGGCTGGCAACAGTGTCGGTGGTTCACAGCTCTGATTCTTGTTTCAAGAAAGGGAGGTGTCAGATACTCATTGAAAAGGGAAAGGGAACAAGTCTTGTGCCATCTGCGTATGCACAAAATTCTCTCATCAGGCATGAAATGCTTCATTCTACATTGTAACACCATTTAACTGAGAAAATTAGTAGAGAAACATATAAGGAAATGTGATATATATGTTGCCGTGTCTTACTGAAAACCTCAACTAGATGGAAAACGCTCAACACATGGGCATGTGCTCATACCCGACAACCAGACCTTAGTC
Source organism: Arbutus unedo (assembly GCA_014822125.1). Classification (NCBI taxonomy): domain Eukaryota; kingdom Viridiplantae; phylum Streptophyta; class Magnoliopsida; order Ericales; family Ericaceae; genus Arbutus; species Arbutus unedo. The sequence goes on from JABCMJ010006011.1 coordinate 27,417, forward strand.
CATTAAATTATAACGCATGTTATTTTCCCTTCCCTTCGAGTTCTCATGGGGATAGCCTCTTATGTAATTTTTACTTCCAAATTTGGATCTATGGTTTTCTTGTATCCGATAAACATAACAAGTGGTTGTGTTTTGGCAGGTCAATGCTCTTACTTCTCGGCCTTGCTAGTGAATCCCATGTTCATCAACCCCATCCCTCACCATCTCTGCATGTTTCGGACACAAGTTCTTCAGTTCATGGTGCAACACTAACATGATAACCCGAATCCTTGGGCTTTGAAAAACTTCGAAGCACACCTTCCATAGCCATAGCAGGAATCCCAGTGAGGTAATTTGACCACAGCGATGACAAGAATCTGGACAAAGTAAATTGGGGTTCGTGACAAGTGGGAAGGGATTTCTGGCAAGGAATTGTCGCCACTAGAAATTCAGTTAGCTGCTGTTTGGGTGTTGTAATATAGTTATTTGTTCCTCCTCCTCCTCATAGTAATTATTATAATTATTTTGTATTTCTCTTTAGTTAGGTCCAATTTCATATCGGTGTAGTTTTTTGGGGTGTTGAATAATCTGTTGTGCTCATTATTTGGCTGGTCTTTTCAAAAGCATAGTTTAGTAGTATCCCTGCACTTCTCTCTGGGTCTCGGGATTTGTAACTTTTGATGTGTGATTTTACTTTATGCAGAGCTTCTTTTATCTTTTTTAGGATCACAAGATGATTAGTATCAAATTCATGAACCCTTGTTGTCAAAAGTAAATATGATTACCAGATGGCTTTTACCAGAAGGAGAAGGCAGTGATGGAATGGGGAAAGTGTCGTAGATATCTGTGTGTGTGTATGTGTGTGTGTGTGTGTGTGTGAGAGAGAGAGAGAGAGAGAGAGAAGGACTGGACTAGTTACTTTGGGTAACAGAGTTTATTTTCTTAGGATATCCGATAGTTCCTCTTTAGTTTTTAATCCTTTGAGCAACTCTAAAATTCTGCTTAAATAGTTTTCCATAAGATGTGTGCTTTGTTAACGTAGAGAAATATTTTGTAATTTTTTTGCAATTTGTGATTCCAACCCAACTTTCGGATTTTTATTTATTTCTTTGATTTTTTTAAATTATTTTTTTATATCAAATCGTTGATTGATGGAGAGAACCAATATTTGAAAAGTGAAGTTCAATTAGCTTTTGGTATTCTTTAAAGTAGTTGAGAAAAAAGTATACAAAGAGTGGGTTGAAAATGCTCTTAGCTTTTAATCCTGGGATTATGACTAAGCTTCCACTTCACTCTCGTTTCTATCACTCCAAATAGGCTATAAAGCTAAAACTAAGCTTCCACTTCACTCTTGTTTTTTATTAAATGATTGAATGAGTTTGGTAATGAGATGTTTCACGCACGTATATGTTATCGAGCTTTAAGAAAGAGTAGTTAACTTGGGAAAGGCGGTTGAATTTGAATTACAGATTTTGATTGATTAATGTCTTAGCTATGTCTGGACATATGAATAAGTTAATTCAACAATTAGAACTCTAAGGATCGTAGTTTTAGTAAATCGTAACAGATTTGATACAGAGTCAAGACTGTACCAGTAGTTTAGTTTTCAGTTCTATCTTTTCAGTCTTTTCACCCTACGTTTACCAGTGTAATAAAAATATTTTTCAACATTAATCTGTATCATAATATTTATTAGATCGGTACTAAAGTTGTTGGTACTTTTAATAAAAAGTTCAAGCATTTTCTGTAAATTCTACAAACTATTTTAATTAATAAACCAATTTTTCTTTTCAGGGCGTTACAATAATAACTTTGAAAGTAAATTTCACAATAAGTTAAAAAAAAAGGTTTACCAAAAAATGGAAATAAGTCAACCAGTAAATTAACTAGTGTTTCAATTGTTTTTTAGCAATTTGAATTAGGGATGGTAAATTCACCCGAAACTGATGGGTCCCCCAACAGATCCGTCTATACAAAGATAAATTTTTATTTTTTGTTTCTAGCTGTGGGGCGGTTTCGATTCTCAAATCAAAATACTCACCGTATAATAATTCATTGCAGCCTTATTTCCGTAAGTGGATAGTAAAATTAATTCTTAAATAATTAGTCAAATTGCTCGTAAACTGATCCGGACACCCTGAGTTATAAAAAAAACAAAAGAACTTTATGTTGTGGGCAGACAAACTGGGCGGTGGTTGTGAGTATGGTAGGTAAGCACACAAGAAATTTAGTGTCAAAAGAAAGAAAGAAAGCACTACAAAGGCACTACTCACGAAGATAATTATATGTAGTACACATTATTTTTTCAAGTTTAGCAATTTTTTTTATTCATGTATTATGTATTGGTTTCGTATATATAGTTACGAGTAAATATGTACCTTAAAAAAATAAAGTTATGTCTATTTTTTTTATTACTCAGAGTGTTTGGGTCAGTTTTTGCGCACATCGACTAATGTCTAGGGAACTAATTTTATCATTCACTTGCGAAGATTCCAATTAAAATTTTTTTATGGACTGGCCTCATAAAAGTTGATCGCACTTGAAAAGTTTCGAACGTAAGATATATTTTAGGAGAGAGCAAATCCCTAACTTTCACTTGCGGGGAAGTTATGCCTATTTATCGTTAAGTTATGTATTTTATGGGTAGTTACGTACGAATAGGAATCCATCGAAATATTTCAAATTATTTTGGCTAGCTACAAAATATTTATTATAAGTTATATAAAAATTAGTCAAAGTTGTACCATAAACTCGCAAGGATATGATTATTCAATTTTATTTAGATCAAATAAATAAAAGTACATGTTTAAAACAAAAGTAAGTAAAATTTTAACTCAGACTTTATTAGTGGTTGGATAAAATATTGTTGGTAAGAAAAAATTTTATAGACTATTATGATTTGACAGATATTTATGGTGAAGAAATGTATGATTGTTGTTTATTGTGGATAAAGATATCGTACTTAGTACGGAATACAATACATAATATAAAAAATAATAAATAGTTCGTATTACGGAATATAATAAATATATTTTAGTATTTCGAAATTATTTATTTGCGAGGACAGGTTGTTGGAACTTCATATATAAAAATAGAAGTTTTAGTTCTTAATTTCATTCATTCAGAGACCGAGAGAAATACTATAAAAGTGAGAAGAAAGAGATCATCAAAATTAAAAAACATATCATAATATCAAATTAATCTTGAAGATCAATCTCTTTCACGATAATTCCCGACGAAATTATCTTCTTTATATCTCGTATTTTACAGTTCTTTATTTGCTTTACTTAAAACAGATCATATAATGAGATGATCTCTTTTTACTTTTCCTTTTTCTTTTCCAAAAAATCATAGATTTAAAGGGATAAGTGGAGAAGTGCACTTATTGGTTTATAGGCTTTATACTATTAGGTGACATTTGATTTTCAAATTA
>JABCMJ010006012.1:0-10994 GCA_014822125.1 Arbutus unedo
TATATATATATATATATATATATATATATAATGCGTGTGTGTGTGTATATATGTACAATACATGTACGAATATAATCTATGTAGAATCACACATACGTTGCACACGCGTATAGACACCCAAAAATTAAAAGTGCTAGAATATATGTTTAAATAATTAAACCCCATAGATGTGCCATATCAACATTTGAGCAGTATCAACATTTTCAGGCTTTCTTGGCTGCCACCGAAAGTGATCCTTAATAAGCTTTTGCTATGACTACCACTCTCTCAGTTTTGTATGGTCCTAATACCATGGGTATCTTACAAACAATATGAAATTTTGATTATGGTTCTTTTCTTTATATGCCCCCCAACTTGTCTCTTTTTAGTAGTTGTATTTTCCCTACCCCCATTAGTATTGCCATTGCAAATGGATCCCATATACATATTGTTTTGCCAGTTCTACCTCATCTTCTTTACTGTCCCTTCTCAATATATTTTATGTGCCTCAATTGTCTTTAAGTGTTATTTCAATAATTAAGTTAATTGTCTGATTCTAATTTTAATATTTTGTTCTCTTCTTCTGGTTGTGTTATGCAGGATTGGTTGTCCAAGAAGCAACATTAGAGTTGGTGACCTCTACACTCTTGAAAGCTTGCATACTCTTATGGAGTCTATTTCCATTGTCTTTTTCTTTAGATGTAAAATCATCTCTTTTTTACCTTTGCCATTATAGATTATGACACTTGTCTCGTGAATGTTTGAAACTTTTGGTTAAATTTGGTCTTTTAGGTACAATTTCTATTAGTGACATTTCTAAGTGCACTGGTTGCAATCAAGGGTAGTTCTATGTATTATATATATATATATATATATATATATATATATATATATATATATTTTTTTTTTTTTTTTGTGACTATAGTCAATATACATGGACTTATTTACTAACGTACAAATTTGACTTTTTCAAAATTTATCGCAATTTTTATAATATGGTGTAAAGTCAGTTTTCTACAATAGTCAAAATTCCTTGGTCTGATTTGAATGGGAAATATATTTTTTCTGAATTTACTGAATTTTTAACAACTCATGGCACTATTCACTAATCCTCATGTTCGAATAATCCCGCCCAAAATGATCGACCTAAGAGAAAACATTGTCATCTCCTAGACACTACTAAATCTCTTCTTTTTTTGTTCTCTGTCCCTTCTGTATTTTGGGAAGAAGTTGTGCTCATTGCAGTCTATCTCTTGAATCAAATGTCTACTCCTCTTCTCTTTGGTACTTGTCCGTACAAGCATCTCCACGGTCAAATTTTCAACTATTTTCTTCTTTGTGTGTTTGGTTTTACTTGTTTCGTCCTTCTTCCCAAGCAAGACCGCAATAAGTTTGATGCTCGTTATGCTCTCTGTGTTTTCTTAGGGTATGACATAAATAAAAAATGTTATTGCTGTTATGACCCCATGACCAAAAAAGTTGTATGTTTTCACGCATGTTATTTTTCTCGAGTGTTTACATATTTCTCTCTTCCACCCAAACTAGCACCTGTTGCTAAGAAAGACTTAGTTTTTCTTGATCCCTTCCCTGCTGATGTCCCATCTATTGAGTACATCTCTAATCTTGAAGTCTCTGCTCTTCCTACTGCCTCTTCTACTATCTCTTCCTCTACCTTCATTCCATTCTCTCCTATAGTGTACTCTCGTCATTGTGTGCAACTCCTCCTACCCCGACTCTTGCTCTTGACTTTACGGCCCATTAATCTGCCTCTTCGAATCCTTATCTGTTTGATCACCGTTATCCTACGCGTGATTGTCGTCTCCCTATAAGAATTGGCTTTGTTAATACTTATTTATGTTCTTCCTATCGTTCATTTCTCTCTCGTATCCATACCTATTATGAACCTGGGTCATATAAATAAGCTTGTAATCAGCCTAATTTTGGTGCATTCCATGAATGATGAGCTAACTGCTCTTACTAAAACTCACACTTGGGATTTAGTACTCCTGTCAATTGAGAAAAATTCATTGGTTGCAAGTGGATTTACGAAGTCAAAACTCATTCTAATAGTTTTTTGGAGCAATATAAATTTGCTTAGTTGCTAAAGGGGTTGCATAAAAATATGGAATTGATTACGAGGAGATTTTTGCTCTTGTTGCTAAGATAACCACAGTTCGCACTTTAATCTTTGTAGTTGTTGTGGACCAATGGCTCTCTTTTAGTTGGATGTTAAGAATGTATTTTTTAATAGGTACTTATCTGAAGAAGTCTATATGCGCCCTCCTCTAGGGCTTTCTCATACTATTGGGTTTGTTTGTCATCTTTGTCGTGCTCTATATGGTCTAAAACAGTCTTCTCGTACATAGTATGAGCGGTTTTAATATATTACTCTACAGATTGGTTTCCACCATAGTATGCATGATTCTCTTCTTTTTATCCGTCTTACAAGGCTAGTTTTTTTCTTGTTATATGTAGGTGATATGATTATCACGTGTTTTGATTCTATTGTCAACAGTGAGATGAAGGCACATCTATTTCGCGAGTTTGAGATGAAATATTTAGGTCATTTCCATTATTTTTTGGGTATCGAGGTAGCCTAATCTCCAAAGGGTTATCTCTTATTTCAAACCAAATATGCAACTAATATTCTCCATCGTATTAATATCATTGATGACAAGGTGGTTGACACTCCTATCGAATTACATGCCAATTTTTATGCTACCGATTGTGTTGTCCTTGATGATCCTACTAAGTATTGAGAATTGGTTCGGTGCTTGGTATATCTTACTATGAATCGCCTTGACATTGCTTATGTCATCCACATTATCGGTCAATTTGTTTCTACCCCTCATTCTACCCATTGGATTGCCTTGCTCCGTATCTTGCAGTATGTTCAGTGTACTATATATCAGTGTTTATTGCTCTCTTCTACTTTAAATTTGACTCTTCGGACATATGCTAATGCTGATTGAGTCGGTGACGTCACTGGTAGAAAATCCACTTTGGACTTTTGTGTGTTTCTTGGTGATGCCCTCATCTTATGAAAAAGTAAGAAACAGTCTGTTATTGCTCGCCCACACTGCTGAAATTGGATACTGGACTATATCTCAAGCGACTACAAAAATTGTTTGACTTTATTGGCTTTTGTCTAAAATGTGTATTTCCCTTGACTCTCCCACACCTTTTTACTGTGACAACAAGAATACCATTCAGATAGCCCACAATTCTGTTTTCATGACTCTGCATATTGAGATTGATTGTTGTTTCATTCGTCTGCATCTCCAGTCCGGCACCATTGATCTCCCTTTTATTCTATCCTCGCTTCGGTTGATTGATTTCTTTACTAAAATCACACGGTTCCTTAGTTTTACTTTTTATTTGGTAAACTAACGATGCTCTCTACCCTGACATCCTAATTTTTTTTTTTTTGTTTTTTGTTTTTTTGGGGGATAGTACTTGAAAGTACAATACCATTAGCATTATTGTTACTTATTTCTTGTTTATTTATCGAGAGTAATGTAGTCTTTTTATCTCGTTAAGGTTAACCTATATAACTGTGTTAATCTCATACGATTATATATAAATTAGAATAGAATACTTCTCTCTTCTTGCATCTATCATAATCAAGCAAATTCTTCTTCTTTGGATGCAAACAACCAAGCTCCTAAATCTCCATTTTCTCTCTGTAGCTTGGCAGTTATAATCAGTAATCAACCCACTTCCGTAATTAATCATGTAAAGCTAGTCACTACTACAGGTGGTCTCGGAACTTTGTATGGCTACCATGGGAAAATACCCGTAAAATATTATGGTGACTCTAGTCACTAGAAAAAGACATGTGAGATACATCAAAAGTCACTTGAGTTAGGTAAAATAATATGAATTACTACTAATAATTTGAGGGCTCAAGTGTTTTGAGCCGTATTGTTAGGTTCCAATAAACTCCTGGGTTAGTATAATTGGGCATTACTGATCCCCGTGATCATGTTTTGATGATTTTTGATGCACAAGGGAGAAAAATCATGATAGGAGCAATCATGGCTCAAATTCAACAGGCATATTGTTTCTCTCATTGTCTTGCATTTTTTTGGTGGTTGCGTTAGATGCATCAGAGGTCTCGTCCTAATAAACATATTAAGATGATGTATATATAAATGTGGAGCAGTTGGTTAGATTCATAAAAAAGAAACCAATCCCTATCCAATGTGACCAACATCAGTTCAATTTTGGTTTCTCTTTGATGACTTGATTTGCATTAAAGTATAGATCATTCTTTCATACCCTGAAAACAGTAAACACTAGAACCAAGTTTTAATCCCCTCAATTTGTGATCATTGTATCACATGTAGCACATATACAGATATGAACACGAATATGAGACACGAAAATTCTAAAAAACATGAGAGCATGAACACAGATGGAGCACACCATTTTTAAAGTAGTTTTTTTTAATTATGTATACTTATGACCATTAATTGTCTGTGTTTTAGCTTCTTTGGACTGTGTTGTGGAACAATGGGTTTATGTCTACATGCATTAACAAATATTTTTCGTTACATTTCTAGCCCAATACTTTTAAGTTATGATAGTTACCTAGAAAAATTTATTAAAATTTACAAAACCACCTCTGCTTGTCCCCATAAGTCTCCCCGCCATTTCTCCCACGTCTCTTAAAAAAATATTAAAATTTAATAAACACGTCATGTGACATGTTTCACATGTATTCCGTGTCTCCGCGTGTACAACACAAGTAGGAGGACCTATCCGTGGTTCACACACACCATATGTTTAGGCGCTTCTTTTACCTAACTCCGTTGTTAAGTGGTTCACGCCTCCCAGTTTTGTACTTACCTACTATACAAATTTTATTCTTAGAAGCAGTGATACGTAAACGTAAGCTGAGTTAAGCTTCAATTGCTTGGTGTTAAAAACGCAGTGCGCACGACATATTAGATCACGATAAATGAGATTAAATGCCAAAAAATCATGCTAGCATTCGAATTTTGACCTTATTGCAGTGAAATTAAAGAGAAGAATTAGGATCCATCAGTGGAACCAAATTTGGGATGATGGAGCCATGGAGGTGACTAATAATGTAATTTATGTTTACAGAAAATGGAGAAAGTAAGAGCAGGTAGGACTGTAAGATTCAAAATTTTGATCCATATCCTCTCTTTAGGAGGTATGAGTGTGCCTTTTTACATCACAAAAGGTGGATTGCTTACCGAAGCACATAGAGACAAGCAAACCTACTCCACATTGATCATTTTTAACTGGTGATTTACCCAGAAAAGTACAATTTTGCTTTTGCTTTGCTAGTGTGCATAAATGCAGGTATTTCCCCCACTCCCATTCCAAGTACTAGTCTCAGCTGAAAAAAGATCATCAGGCAATTTGATCAATGAGTATCGTTTTATGTTCGGTCTGAGGCCTCTGAGAATATTGGGTGACTGAAAAATCCTTGGCAATAGAGAAAAGAAAGAAGCGTGAATAAAATGAAGGCAGTACCACTTGAATCTGGTGAACCTTCAAGGGTGCCACCCCGAATTCAAAGAGGAAACAAGGGGATCTCAATACTAGACCTTGTTCTTCGAGCAGTTGCGATTGTAGGAACATTAGCAAGTGCAGTGGCCATGGGCACTACCAATGAAACACTCCCGTTTTTCAATCAATTCATACAGTTCAAGGCTGAATATAATGATCTTCCAGCATTCACGTGAGCTGTCTTTACATTAACGACCCTGTTGGTTTTGATCATTAATTCTCTTTATATGTTTGTTGGACGAATATGACAGTTTTAGTGTGTATTTCTACCGTGCAGGTTCTTCGTGATTGTGAACTCTGTAGTGTGTTTTTACCTTGTTCTTTCTCTTCCTATGTCCATCTTCCACATTGTTAGGAGTGGAGCAACAATCAGTAGGGTCATCCTCATCTTCTTAGACGCGGTAAATGATTCTCTCTACCTAAGCAATTACACAGTCTTTTGTTTCAGAGATTCTTTACTTGTTTTTTCCTTTTCTTAATGTGTAAACCGTGCAAGTTGGACACATTTCAATGAAAAATGTTTCCAGTTTTGTACATAGCTTGATTGTTGTATAGTTCTCGGAAAACAATCCCCGAATTTTTCTTAGAGAATTTTTTCGATTGCTATTTTCCCAGTACTGCGTTATTGGGGTGGGCACTTCACTCGTGATCCTTGCTAAACGTTGTGGATACTGTGTACTTTTCTGGGTCCATAGTAGCATTGTTAGTCCTCGAAAATTATAGACTTGTACATTTTTCTGCAATATTTTCCATTAATGTTGTTCCATATTACTTGTTTTGCTGAAGCTAATGCTGGCTCTTCTTGCCGTGGGAGCATCTGCAGCAGCAGCGATGGTATACTTAGCGCAAAAAGGGAATGCTTCGGCTAATTGGCTTGCGATATGCCAACAATTCAACAACTTCTGTGAGCGCGTGTCTGGATCCCTGATTGGATCTTTTGGGGGGATTCTTGTGTTTATAGTTCTAATTCTGCTGTCAGCCATAGCACTATGCCGGAGTCCCTAACAAGTTGCAAGGCTGATGCATGCATGCATCTATGTTGCTATCTATGAAGTTTGGATGTCATTTGTGTTGGGAGTAAGGATTGACTACTTATAAAGTTTGAATGTCATTGGGTGGGATTCTTGTAGTCTGAATCCTCTTAACTCTGAGGAATTTTGTTTCTTAGTCCCCCTGATCATTTAGCAGCAGTCTAGAAAATAATTGGGTGATTATATATGAACCCGATATAGTTCTCTTTAACTCCATTATTTTCTAAAGTTCTTTATTTCAAAAATGATCTTTTTATAAAACGACAAAATTATAGAGAATCACTAAAAACATAATGCGTTAAGAATTTTCTATGTGAACTCAAACAAAATTACAAAATTTAAATTATTCTTCTTGAACTTCTCTTTCACGTAATAGACTATAGTGCATAAGTTGAAATGTTCAAAGAATTGTTTCAAATATCTTGCGTATATGAAATCATACCAAGCGAATATTGCGATATAAGTAAAGTTTGTTTGAGACCATAATACATTTTCAAGTTTATGGTAATTGAAAATTGTAGACCGGGTTAGGATATGCAGAGCCAAACAATCAAAACTTTTTTGAATTGGTAGGTCTGAACAAATCAAGTTGGTAGGACTATATAGGAGTTGTATATCCCTATTATTAATGAATGATTGAATGAATTATCAAGGAGTTGTACATCCTTATTTATAAGTTAGGAACTCCTAACTTTGGTGAGAATTGAACTAGACAACTTCTTGCTAATCGAGAAAGAAAATAAAATATTAACATATGCAACAGATTTGAGATAGAACCAAATCCATAACCAAAAGGTAACAAAATAATGTGAAAACAAGGGGCATTAAAGAAAAAAAAATCTATGATTAGAAGTTTCTACATAAGCAAAAATTCTAATCAATGTTTCCATAAATCTAGATCTCAATTGATGATTCTTCCTTGATTTTAGTTTGTCAATTTTTTTCAAAAAACCAGTTACGATCTCTTCTTCATTATACGAGTACCGACTAAGCAAGACTTACAAATTCAGAGTCAATTTTTTGTTACATTTTTTTCGAAATATGTAGAATGACTAGCATGTAGATATATGAAGGTTTTCTTCATTGATACTTGCCTAGAACGTGGGAGCTCATCATTCACTGTAATTTTGACAGAATCAAGCTTTACGTAATTGAAGATGAGCTGTTCAGTAAAAATGGGCAACATTCTCTGTTCTACGTGTATATGTATGTGTGTGTGTGTGTGTGTGTGTATAGATATACACATATACATATCCACAACCATTGAGCCCCTCATATTATAACAATTGCAATCAAGCTTGTTTCTTGCAAAAGCAAATGGATGACACAGGGTAGTAAACTATGCTGGTAGCAATGCCACAAGCTCATCTATTGATTTCAGGGTCTTCTCATAGAACAGATACGATTCGTACACCTTGGGCGTCCGAATATAATAATCAAACTGTCAAAGAATATACAACCTTGTTAGTTAATTTTTACCAACTAAAAAAAAGTATAAAAATCAATGTTACATTTGCCATCGTGTACCTTTCTCCATTTATCAGTTTTATTTTAATCGAAGTCAAAAGATAATTTAATTCCTTTTAGTGGTGGAAAACATTGTGGTTGTGAAAATTATGGAATGCACAACAGTGTCCTAAGTCCGGAAGTCACACATCCGCAAGGATACACATTGTACGTGGAGCATAGAATTAATGTAAACCATTGGCAGTGTTAATGTAAAGTAAAAGAGTACCTCAGCCATGTTATCAACCAACTCATTGGCAGTATTAATGTAAGACTGCTTCCTGAATTCTGGGATCAAAGACAGGGCATTTTTCATGTCCTGAGACAAATACCCTTGCTTGAGCCTAATGTAGAACATGACATACCTCCAAGACATGGTCTCCAGCATATCCCGAATGCTATGGAGTCCATCCGCCGTCTGCCGGATTCTTGCCACAGCATCTTCCGGCGACAACCCGGGCTGGAAAAATCTCTCCTTTAGGAATGAACGTGTGCCCCAGCTCTCAGCTAGTGCTATTGGGGTGGAATTTAGACCTAATGCTACAGAAGTGGTTAGGAATGTTGTGAGCAGATTCCGGCGGTGGGTTTGGTTTTGGTCGCTGGAAAATGATGCCCGAATTGGAGGGAGCGTCCGGTTTTGGTGGCGGTGGATTTGGGGTGTGGTGGCGGGTTGGGGGTGTAGGAGAGTGGTGGTGTTAGTGAAGATGCTCATGTTTGAGACTTGTGTGGATATGAGCAGAAGCTCAATTACCTGGGAAGAGGTTGAGAAATAGTGGAAGCGAGATATTTAGGTTTCATTATCGAGTAGTTTTTAAATATTATATGTCATTGTTCACAAATATTTTTTAAAAATGAGTTAACACTACATAAATATGTAAATCATTATTACCTCCCTTAATTTATCAAAAAATGGTTATTAATCTTTTCTCATACAATTTATGAATATGTAATTTATTAAGAATGTTGTGAAAAAATGTCACGTAATATTTTTAAAGAATCAAAGGAAAGACTGTTAAGCTAGTAGTTTTGGACCATTCTTTTTTGATGACATAGCGCGCATTCATTATCTTCTATTCTATCATTTTTATCTTTTTTTTATTGGACTTTATCTTATGTGGAAGGGAAACGCGACTTGGCACACACTTCCCCTCTTTCTCTCTCGGACCTGGGCCCCTCCCCCACTCTCTCTCTCTCTCTCTCTCTCTCTCACACACACACACACACATACACTTTTCCCCGCCCCCAAACTCTGTCTATCCCAGCACTTCTTTTTACACATCACACATTCGTAATTTTATTATAATAATTTAGATTTTTTTATATTTATTCAATTTATTTTTTGTATTTATTAGTTTTGCATTATTATTTTTACAATTTATTAGTTCGTCTTGATAAAAATAATTTAAATTTTTTTCATATTTATTCAATTAATTTTTTGTATTTATTAGTTTTGAATTAGTATTTTTTAGGGTAAAATTGGTTCAGTTCGTTCAATTTTTTCGGGGCATGACGGACCGAACCGATCGATTCGGGGTGACAAAAGTAATGTCCGATCTTGACCGGAATTTTAGGTAAATCGAAACCGTTTCAGGGTGCTTCAGTGCGGTCGATTTTTTTGAAGATTTCAGATTAGGACTTTGGAATCACTTCAAAATCGATTCTATTTTTTACATGTTCTGGTTGAATTCGGTTTAGATCAGTTCGGTATTCTAAATCGGTTTGGTTTGGTTTGATTAGATTAGATATTATATTATTCGATTCGGTTCGGTCTAGATATATTTAGTGAAAACCGAGACCGAATTGAAAAATAAATTTTTTTCTAGAGAAAATCGAAACTAACCAGATGGACTTATGGACCGATCGCATGTGTAATTTAATATCATTACACAGAGTTAATCCTTCTTGGATTATTATGGAAACTAATTGTCCATAAGTGTATTTGTCATAATTAATTGTGAGACATGTAATACAACCTAATTAGACAAAAAAATAAGTCTGACTGGGCAAAATTAATTAGATTTGGAGAAATACACATAAACATATAATATATTATATGTTATATTCATGTTTTTCGTATATAAAATAAGTCTGATATCTGACTTTAATTTTTTATTAGTTGTTAGTTCTTTTCGACGAAATGCTTTAGAAAAGTAAAAATTTATATTAAAAAATTTAAAATTTTCGTAAAAGACAAAAGATAAGTAAAAAATGCCCCATTTAAACTTATTTCTTTATTCTTGTAAAGTTTTTTTAAATTTTATGAAAAAAATTATACTTTTTAATTTGTTATTGTCAAGAGGAACCAATAATTTGTAAAAATACTAATGGAAAACTAATAAATACAAAAAATCAATTGAATAAATATAAAAAAACATTTTAAATTATTTTTGTTAAGACAAACTAATAATTTGTAAAAATAATAATGAAAAACTAATAAATACAAAAAATAAATTGAATAAATATAAAAAAAATCTAAATTAGTATCAGAAAATTACAAATGTGTGTGTGAGATGTGTAAAAAGAAGTGCTGGGATAGAGAGAGTTTGGGGGCGGGGAGAAGTGTGTGTGTGTGTGAGAGAGAGAGAGAGAGAGAGAGAGAGAGGAAAAATGCTACACACACACCCATTTTACACACCCTTTTAACACACCACCCAAAACGACGTCGTTTTGGGTGGGGACCAAAAAAAAAAAACAAAATTCATTTTATTTCAAAAAACCAGTCGTCTTCCCCAAAAATAGTCGTCTTCCCCATTCGCGCCCCCCCCCGGCGCCGCGTCCCACCTCCACCTCCACAACCATCTTTCCTCTGAAGCAAATTTCTCATTTCACAGTCGGGCGGGGCGATGGCGAGATGAGTGAAGAAACCGTTGCGCCAGCGCAATTTAGCCAGAAACGAACAGGCTCGAGGCTCCTGGCGAGCATTGAGTAGCTTCC
>JABCMJ010006016.1:0-15514 GCA_014822125.1 Arbutus unedo
TGATTAATGGGCTTTTGGATATTGGGCGAGACTTAAGTCGCTTTTGCTATAATTAAATCTATTAATCTTATGTTTATTTTGAGGTCGTGGCAAGTGTTATGTTCCTACTTGGTTATTATCGCCCTAACAATTGGCATATCTAATACTTGAATCGATGTCTTTCCTATTTTGATTTACTAGTCTTGAACTTGAAAGGTCCGAAAACACATCTTTGGTACTAAAATACTAATTTTTGTTAGAAACATCTTTTGATCTAGAATCCCAAACCGGACCTAGATCGAGCTATAAAGAGAAGAAGTTGACCAATGAAAATTTGGAATAAACCAAACCCGAGGACCTAGCCTAGTCTTTAATCTTCTCTATTCCCTCATTTAGTATAATAGTATTCATTACTTGATAACCAAACCAAACTTTGGGGTTGACACCCAAAACGTCGAAAACTCTATGAAATCTTTTAATCTGAACTACTTTTTTTCGTGGATCGATACTCTAGACTTTCCACTATATCTCATTTTATCTTTGAAAGAAGTCGTGTTTGAAAATATTAAACTCTGACTTGACCGACACCTCAATGACGCACTTTTGCCGGTCACTCATGAGTTTTTGGTGATGCCTTTTGCATTGACTAATGCTGCAGAGGTCTTTATGGATTTCATGAATAGAGTGTTTCAACCATACTTAGATAGTTTTGTGGTGGTATTTATTGATGATATTTTGATATACTCACATTCGAGGGAGGAGCATGAGCAATATTTGGGGATAGTGTTACAGATCTTAAGAGAGAAATAGTTGTATGAAAATTTAAGTAAATTTGAATTCTGGTTGGATAGCGTGGAATTCTTGGGGCATGTGATATCTAGTAAAGAGATTTGTGTGGATCAAACAAAGATTGAGGCGGTGGTAAATTGGGAACTACTAATGTGTCAAAGATTTACAATTTTCTTGGGTTGGCGGGCCACTATCAGAGGTTTCTTGAGGGGTTTTCGGCGATAGCTTTGCAAGTGACAAAATTGATAAGGAAGGGTGTGAAGTTTGTGTGATCAAATGAACAGTTTCTTGGAGTTGAAGAAGCGGTTAGTATTTGCACCAATGTTGGCAAATTCGAAAGGTATAGACGATTTGGTGATATATAGCGATAAGTCATTACATGGCTTCGGGTGTGTGTTGTTGCAGAGAGGTAAATTGATAGCATATGCTTTGAAATAGTTGAAAATGTATGAGAAGAATTATCTTACGCTCGATTTGGAGCTAGCGGCCATAGTGTTCACACTTAAACTATGGAGACATTATTTGTATGGTGTAACTTGTGAAATTCGTACAGATCATCATAGTTTAAAATATCTTTTTACTCAGAAAGACTTGAATTTGAGGCAACATAGGTCAATGGAACTTGTGGGAGTCGCAAATATTCTTCTGCCTAAGTCGCTCCAATCACATGCATAATGAATAGCCAATTAGTGCCGACGGGTTGTTTCCAACCTGAGGCCACTCTAATGCTAAAGTCAAAACACTTGAAAGATCAAATCAAAATAGTAATTGTACAATGAATGATAGCGTAACTGATGAATGGCCTATGATCTCCTATTTGTAAGCCATCGAGTACAATATTTAGTAACACAATCTCGAGGGAATCTTCTCTTATTCAATGATATCAAATCGCAATATTTCCATGCGAGAAAACCCTCCAAACATGGTACATTCCCAGCTTTAGCTACTATCTTAATTTGCACTTTCCAAATTGGGGTCTACCACCATTCCAGAAGGTTCCTACCATCTCAACCAAATGGTAGGATGATAGGTCAGCTCTCAGTAGAGCCCGTACCTCCTTCGTAATATGCTCGTTTGGCACTTCATTGGCCGAAGCCCCATATGCCAAAGTTAAACCGATATCATCACACCAACCTATCCCTAGAAAGGCACTGTTCAGCAATACGTTGGCCCGAGCCCCACGCTACCGACACGGTCAATGTTCCTCTTCCCAGTCCAACAATTTATTAATCACAGATGGGTCAGCCCTCCACAATAGTCCTTTAACTAAGTCGGCTTAGTTGGCGATTGCTTGACATGAACGACCGAACTCAAAAAGCTATAAGAGTTTGGGACACGTTGTTTGCTAATTCAGAGGCATTAATTGCCTAAACGCGCCAGATTGTTCCACTCGTCGCCCATTGAACAAACCAAATTTCACGTCATTTCGTTTCTCGCATGCCGTCCAACGCCTCATTTTGAACTTATGTAAGGAGGGGAAGGGAAGAGAGATTACTTCTCTCTCTCTCTCTCTCTCTCTCTCTCTCTCTCTCTCTCTCTCTCTCATCCATTTCTTCCTTTCCTTGCTGCTGCTCGAGAGCATTTGCTGTCTGAATCTCCAAAGTTTTTGGCAACCGATGCTTCAATCGCAAGTAAAAACTTGAGATTGATCTATACATTTGCTGTTTTCATTTCTGAGCTAGTACTTCTTTCACAAAGCTCCTTAGAATGCTTGATTTTAGTTTTTTTTGGTGTTGTTCATGTATGAACAATGCCCTTGATACCATCCCATCAACGTTTCCTGGGAGCTTGTCACATCGATAGACTCTTTTCGGTGATCTTATCCCATCACGTTGATTAGCCCCATACCCTTTTTCTATTCTTTCGGCAGCTTTGCCAAACACCTTTGGCGTCGACCTCTCATCCCTACTTTTTGACTCATCTAAACCTTGTACCTTTGCTAGGTTTTCTCACAGCGCTGAAGAGAAGTAAATTCTGAGAACGGTTTAGATCGTATGTCGATAGGCAAGTCTTTCGGATTAGATACAATATTCCAGACGACATGCAGCTTTCACTCCTGTCGATCGACGTCGTGCCTAACTATCGGCCTGACTGCATCCACAACCCTATGATGGCAATAATCGAAGGGGGGTTCGATTTCCCCCTTCACCCATGGCTTCAGCAAGCCTTTCACAAGCTCAACCTTGCTCATATCAAGTGTCAATTAATTTTTATAGGATCATAATGTCGATCATTTGGTTGAAAGAGCACCATGGGTTTGATCTTGAATTCTGCGACATTTTTTATCATTACTCGGTCACTAAGAACAATAAATCAGAAAGGCATCACCTCTAGAGTTGTCCTCGGTACAGCTCCCTGATTATCAATCTTCCAGATTCGAACAAATATGTTGGGGATGTATTCGAGGTTAAGAGAAACTTCGAGTTCAGCCTCGATGAACACGAGTTCCCTGTACCCTGTGTCCCAGTGGTTTTAGGTATTGTCTAACTCCATACTTCAATTTATTCGTATCATTTTTGCTTTCAGTTCTGATATCTTTATCAGTTTCAGACAAAGACGTTGTTGGTCGTCTGAACGCCAAGTCTCGCCCAGCTCGGATTTTGCAAGCCTTTTCAATTCCTGTCATCAGCGAGACGTTGCCAACATCTTAGTGTGAAATTATGCCAAAAGAAACACATCTTAGAGGACCCAACCAGAAGATCACAAGTGAAAGGGAAAGCCACATGATCTCATGAGTCATTATAGGCCAACTACAAGATTATACCATCGTGTTAAAAAAGATATCTCATGCTCAAGATACATCTCATATTATATAGAGTTGATGTCTTATTTAGCTTTCCACTCCACAAAAATTAGTGGGACCATGCCATATGATGTGGCTCCTATGTTCCATTGCGTGTACCATGTGCCGCTTTTTATTCCACGATCCATGTGTTTGCAGCTTTGTTTTACGACTCTCTCTCTCTCTCTCTTTCTTGGATTATCCCTAATTAAAAGAGATAAAGAGAGAACTAAAGGTAGTCTTGTGTCTATCCTCATGTTCTTTATTTTGTCTGTGCTCTTTCACTTTCAATGTGCATGAAATCAGCGACCCAAACCCATCTTTACTCTTTACCTCTCTTTCATGGATTCCAAATCTCCTAAATCTAATGTCTCCCACATGCTGAGTTTGTGGGCTCCACCCTCTATTTCACTTTGGCCTTGTTCTTTTTAGTACAAAAAGTATATATACACTCAAAAAATACATCAAAAAAATAATATGTATAATCCACGTCCAAAGTTATAATGATGTACATGAGTCACATCGTAATGCATGCAATACATCATATTTTTATTTTATGGTAAAATAAAAAATTATGGTTTATGAAGCAGGCCTAGGGGAATGGTGTAGAATAATTATTTACAAAAAGGTGGCTTTAATTAGGATATTCATAAGAATGCAGCCATGCACATTGATTAGAATGTAGTAGTGGGGGGGGGTGGGGGGAGGGGTCAATGAGCAGGAAAGAAAAGTGGTGAAGAATCTCTTTGCATTTTTCCATCAGCTATCCTCACTTTCCTCATCTTGTCATCACACCATTGCAATTGTTCTTCAGTTAGGTCAGTCATTCTCAATATCCTAGAAACCACCCTTGTGTCGATCAAAGCCATCAAAATCTCTTTCTCTTCCTCCTCCTTTAACTTCCTTCTTCTCAAGCATTTCCCACTTCGCCGAAGATCTTTAAGCTTCAACTTCTTCTGCATGCATAATTTCAACACTTGTTTGAGGCATAAAAAAACAATTATGGAATTTATATTTATTTTCGTTGAAACAGAGGAGGGAATATTGGACTAACCTGTTTATTTAGTTTCTTTAATTGGAGAAGACGAGTTGGATCAACAGAAGGCCTTCGCTTTCTTCTAAAGAAAGCTGCCAGAATTTGGCAGTGACTCTCCCTATCTGCTTTGAGAAAATTCAAGAATGTCCTTATTGATTCTTCCATTATCCCAAGAAACGAATCAGACGGAATTCTTGAGCCAACAACACTTTCCTCTTTCTCTTCATTGTTTGAATCTAAAATAAAATAACCACAAATATGAATAATGGAAAAATGAACACTCCAAAAAAAAAAAAGTAGTAGTAGTACTACTATTCAAATGCTTTAATTTACTCTGGAGTACTCCACACACAAAAGTTCTCATCCCTGTCCCCCAAATTAAGAATCTTTAATTTATCTCCAGACGCAACTTAAGAATTCTAGTTCTGCCCTTCTCTCAGATCTCACATGCATGTATAGACTTAAATGTTCATTAACAGTATCACTTAATCATTAGAGAGAATTTAATTAAAAACCAAAACGACATGCATCCTTAATTTATGCTCACTGTTTTAACATAATTCTTCTTCGTTTAAAGAGAGTATTTGAAAGAGCAGAAATAGACGTGGCAGAAGAGAAAATAACCTCGATATTCGGGGACTTGGAGCAACTTAGGTGCCACACTTCTCATCCTAGCATATATTTCAGGCCTCTTTCCATGCTCATAAGGCTCATTCTCTATATATCTCTGTAAAAGGACTTGGAATTGCTGGAATTGCTGGGCTATATAGGCAGGACAACCCGGATCAGCTTCACGTCGTGAGGCTCTGAGTCGCTGAAAATACTTGTAGTTCCAATTGAGTGCTTCCCATGTTAAACAAATTTGAGCAACATAAGCAGCCTCCAATTCATGATACGGGTTTCGACCTGTACCCGCTGATCTTTTGTTTCTTGCTGCTAACTTGTGAACTATCCTTTCTGATACTGATCTTGGGCATGCCTGTATCGACCTCAGTGCCGCTGAAAATGGTTTTGTTTAGTTCAAATCAGTCACGACTTTTCTTTACGTAACGACCATAAATACATCGACGATTCAAATTGGTATTTTCGACAACAATGGGGTGGGGAGGTTTTTGGCTTTTGGTTTGAATTCAGAGAAGATCACAAGAGGCCACAAAAAGATGATATAGATATATTCTGGGCACAGAATCCTGTCCCGAAAATCTGCTTTCTTCATAGTGACTGACTTGTGATATTGCGGCTGATTTTTGGCTGCTTCCATGAGTTGGAAGCCATGTGTTTTAGGTTGAATATCATTTTCCTCGCAAACTAATTTTGATTAAAAGAAGAAAAATGAAGTGGGAGTAGTACTGGCCTGTTTCGTGGAGCTTTTGAGCACTAATTCGGTCCAAGAAGAGCATCTCTTCATCGTACTTTTGGAACACAGTGTAAGACTCCCATTTGGGGCAACTTCTTCGGGATGAAGATGAAAACGGATCTTCTGTACCCGAATCCCTGCAATTTATTGAGCTTCTCCATTCAGAAGAGCTCTTAGAAGTTGATCCAACTGTACATGAATCCCCGAATATCTCTTCATCGCTAATAATATCCTTTCCTTGTGCTTTTATCTTCTTTGCTTCAGATTTTGGTGGTTCAAAAATCAAGAAATTTTCGTCCCCACTGAATTCCGTCCTCGCCTTCTCGATTTTTGCCTCTCTATTTTCATGTTTTTCTGTGAAAACAATATTATGTAGATCGTTAATACATTTCTCAAAAGTTAATTTTGCATGGGAATAATTAATACAGATATAAAATAAAATAAAAAATTGTTTCAGTATCATAAACGGTAATGAAGCTTGAGTGATAGGGAGGGAATATACGGTTGCCATTTTTTTGAAATTTTGGTACTGGGGAGAAAAACACTAGTAGTCATTTTTAGCTTTCACCAAACCTCGCTATTTTCGATAAAGAATATGTGAAGGAGTTGTCATATTCGTATCTATTTTCTCACTTAAGGTACACAAAATATGTGAAGGAGTTCTCTTTCCCTCCTAGTCTAAATTCTAATCATTTCTCATCGAACACTTGCAAACTTCACTAGAAAACATACCTCCAGGGGTTTCAAACTTAGTGACCAAGTCACTTTTTCTTGGGTCCAGGGTCATGAGGGGTGTAGTGCCCCGACAATAATTTGCACCAAAATTGTGGATAGAATCAGTAGCTCTTCCTGGAAACTCTTCTTCACCATCAACTTCAGATTCTGATGCTGGTGATCGAAAATCCTCCTCTGTTTCTTCATAAATGGGCTCAAAGTAGCTCTCAACTTCTTCCCCAATGCTCAAAACCTTCGGTCGGTTATTTCCTGTTGGCGAAAACTGCTGTGATTCACCACCCCGAATTATGTTGGCCACCAGATGATCTCTCTCTTCGCACTCGTTTCGAACAAATCCATTTTCTTCTTCTTCCTCCTCAGAAAACATGGAAAACTCATATCCATCCTCATTTCTGCATGAAAATCGAGAATGGAATTAGCATAAAAAAAACATTTATACATACATATATATATATATATAGAGAGAGAGAGAGAGAGAGAGAGAGAGATGATGATGATACCTTTGGAGAATTGGGGTGCCACAAAAGTAGAGGAGTTTGGCAAGGAGAACGGAAGTGAAGTAGAAGAAGAGGAATAGGAGGAGGAAGGAGCTGGAGACATTGTAGAACAACCTAACAAGAGTTTCTTTGGAACATTGCATTTTCTTGGGGGTTGCGATGAAATGACTAACAAAGTGTGTGCTTTATTTGATTTGAGAATGTCTAAAATTCTGCTTTTGTCCAAATGGACCGTTCCTTTTCTTAGTATGACTCATATGCCCTTGGCTGTTCTTTCTTTGTTTCTTTTTTACGAGGCAAATGGCTGAATAAATCCTAATAAATAAAGAATGAAAGAAACATATATATATATATATATATATATATATATATATATATATATATGTATATATGTATATATATATATATATGTATATATGTATATATATATATAAAGGCAAAAAATTTAGAAAGATGAATGGAACGCGTGTAACACTTATCTAACTATTTGCTTTGGTACCATTACATCGACTGCATTTAGTGTTGCAGCAGAAACATCAAATAAGCAGTAGCACACAGTTTTCTGTTTTGTACGTGTAGTAGTGCGGACGAAAAGATATAGTTTTATTCGTATTATTCTCGAGATTATATCGTTTTAATTTATTACGCAAATTATTATTAAAATGCATAGGGATCAAGATAATGTAATTTTGAGAATAAAACGGATAAAAAAAATTATGTTATTTTTCTGCACTACACGTGAAATACAGAGAACTACATTATAATTACCTCCCTAAATCCACCTCTCTATGGTCTGGGTTCCAAGATTCTACAGTAAAAATTCATGTGCTTTTAATTAAATGGTAAAAGCAAGCACACGGAACTCAAATTAGCGACCTAACATGTAAAAGCTAGGCAAATTATCGTCACTACAACATTCAAGACGAAATGAATTTCAAACCCAGGTCTTATTTTAGGTTAAAAAACTGAGTTATAGGCGTTTGTCTGGAGGGTTTGCTCAGCCATAACCCTGCTTATTCAATCACTTGCTTATGGGGCTTGCTCTCAGGGTCAGTTATTAAAATCATAGAAGTTAATTATTTTTCTTATAAAAAGCTCCTCGGTCGACATAAATTTCTGTACTCGCCAGGAAGTAGAATATATGCCTTTGCTTATTCAATCAGATCAGAAATATAATTTGTAAAAAATGGAACCAATTTATTAATAGTCGCTCTCAACCTTGAACTAGAAAATAGAAAATACTACACTAATAATTTATCACGAGCGAAAAAATTACGAGCACAACTTTGACTAAATCTTGTATAGTGGTGTGTACATGTCTAATTCTTAAAAGGAGACTTGAGAACAATCACTAGCAAAAAGTTTTCCAAATTACAATAACAACAAAATAAAAAAGAAGAGACCAAAACTTAGCCACAAGTATCGATCTATCCACAAACGCGTACGTAGCAAAATCTTTTTAAAAGAAAAGATTAAATGTGGTTTGTCTATTATTTTTAAAGCTTGATGAATTCGAAAGCTTTTGGAGGGCTCTAGTAATATACTATGATTAATAAGGCTCAATTTACTAAGGAGGTTTAAAGTATTCTTTGGCTCTCAATGGAAGAGATGCTTTAATAACAAGAGGGGGGGTGTTTCTGCCATTTTACATCTTTTCATTACAATCTTCTCATTTGCTTCTTGTCTTTAACTTGCCCACTAAGGTTTCTGAAGACATACTTTCTTTACTGAGATTGTGCTATGTAGGAACCATCATCCAGATTTCTATTTTTTGTTCGTTTAATTTGTTTATCTTCTTCGGGGTGTTGGGAGCTAATTATTTTTTAAAGTATCTAAAATATATTTTATAATTTGCTCTCAAACACTTAAAATACAAAAATAAAAATTTTAGAATGTAAAAAGTGAGTGGTCGAATACACCTTTACATTCAAAGGACTTTCAGCTAAAAGTCCAAACCAAAAAACTGATAATGCAATTAGTCCATCTAATAGCTAGTAAACTAAAAGTAGAAGTCATTTTAACACAGCAGTTCTAAAAATATCATTGCACCAAACATGTCCATTTTATTTCAAAGGCACAAATGTTCTAAATTAGGCCTAAATTATTTAAATTATTATTTTTTGTCACTATTCAAATTTTTTTTGTATTTGTTATATTTTCATCAATTTTTTGGGATTTGTTGGTTTGTCAAGACTAACCAACAATAAAAAAGAAATTGATGCAAAATGAAAAGTTATAAAAACATTTCAAGTTTTTAATTATAAAAATTGTCTAATTCACAAGAGATTTCAGAAATATATAAAAATATTTTTAAAAACTAAAAAAAATCTCAAGAAAAATAAAAAAACAAACTCAAAATAGCGTAATTTTATATTTTTTAGATTCTTTTTACCAAGACGAATCAATAAGCTAAAAGAAATTATCCAAAAATAACAAATACAAAAAATAATTGAACAAATTCAAAAAATAATTAATCTACATAGGTTAGGCCAAATAGAGATAATTCAATAATTATCACAGCCCATCAGATAACGTTATCATCTTGAACAGATAAAGTTCTAACATATAAACAAACACATAACATTATTGTCATAACCCTAGCTTTTTGAATAACTTAAAATTGATTAATAATTAATCTTTATTATTTAAATTCGTGTCTTTAATTATTTTTAGTCAGAAATTTGAAATTTCGAAATAAAGGGAGGCCGCTCGAGCGACCTTAGGATCGCTCGAACGACCTGTTGTTTATAGCAATTTCGCAAAAAGAATCTTTTGGGATTCTTACGCATTCATGGTGTTAACTCAAGATTTTTCAACCTCTTAATGATTTTCACCTCGGATTCCATTGTTTTAAACTAAATTATCAAAGTTAATATGGGGATTTGATGATAGAATTGATTTGGGGAAAGCATATTTGGAAGGAATTCATAACGATTCATTAGGGGAATTGATTTCGGTTTTGATGAGGGATTCTAATTCGCTCACAATATAAACGCGGTTGTAATTCTAATAAACTTTGTACCTAAGTTTCAAAAATCAAAGATAAAGACCGTATTGTGAGGTTGTTATCAAATCACAGAAGAGTTCATAATGTGTTGTTGTGCAAGTATAAAACCCTAACTCAAAGTGTCGTTGATTTTAATCAAAATCATCTTCGATTCCTTGCCATTTCCCTCGATTAAGGTAGGGTTTTTTACCTACCAACCTAGAGGAAATCAATTCATGTTCAATTTTTGTTCCTGTCCTAGTATGCATGATGATCTAGGGTTTTGTTTCAAGTTGTGTTAGAAAAACCAAAAAGTCGTAAGTTTCTATAAAAAGGAAGCTCGCTTGAGGGAGCTCTAGATCGCTCAAGCGACATTATTAAATTTTTAGTACACTGTTTGATTTTCAGAATTTTGTCAGAATCTGAATTTTAGTAGCTCACTCGAGCAACTTGTCCAAAAATACAAAATTTATAGAATGTTGAAATGTTAACTGGGACTTTGTTCCAACACTGATAACTGGTCCAAAATGCATGTACACACTGCACAGGCATACACCACACTTATTTTATGTCCACGGATTCTCATGGGATCTCGCGAGATTCGTTTAACCACGATTTGTTATTGGATGACCATGTTGACTATGTGTTGCTCCTAAAAATCAAACACGTGCAATGAAAGGAGCACACACTTGCAATAGTTGACATGTGCTAGGACATGGAACAAAGGCGTGCCAGGAGCTAGGATTGCTCCAAGTGATGATGAGGTTATGCCACAAATTCGACCTCCTCAAGTGTTATGTGCGGCTTAAGAGAAGCTGAGGATAAGTTGGTTCGAATTTTGCCTCAATTAAAAGGACTTCCAATTTCAAATAAAGATTAACAAAGCTAAATACGAAATTAAACGGGCTAGAACATTATTGGATGACTGGAAAAATGATTAAATTAAACCATGGAGGTTTCTTCTACTTAGATAAGTAGGTGTGACACTCAAGACAAAACAAATTTAACCTTAACTTATTGAAAGCAAATGAAATAATAAAAGCTTAATAGCTTGGAAATTCATAAGTGTTGAATAGCTAGTGTGTTTGTTGGTTGGTGCTGGACCTTTGCTCAATATGTTCTGGCTTTGTATTTATAGCCGTTAGCAACAAATCTCCCTTTTTTAGTCCATCATCTTGATCCACTTATGCATTAAATACTCCTTGACAGCCATGTGTCCTTTCCACTCACAACACTTACTGTTAGTGCTATTTCCACTTGTGTTCCATAATATTAGGAACTAACTTTCTTTGGCCGCAATATCTTTTACTTAGTCAATGTTGGGCCGAAAAACACATTTTCCATTGGGCCCCACATCCTTAATTCCTTTTTTGGTCACAACACTATGTTTGACCGTAATTGATGTAAGTGAATGTTAATGCTAAGTAGATAGATCTGAACTTGTGTAACGTGTTTGCTGTTGATAGTGATTGGTAATATCGGGTATGGCCACCGTGCTCCCCGAGGGGATAGTTGAAATTATAGTCATTATGCTACCGAAATTAATGTAAGAATGTTGAACGGTGTATGCTCGATAACTATGCGATGACATGTTATACTTGGAGTTTTGTGAGAAAAAAATCTAGAATCTACGTTAGGAATACCGGTTCGAATGTCACTCGTAACACAAAAGCGAAGGGTGTTAGGTGAACATTATAACATAGTAAAAATGTGTAGTGACAAATAGTGACACTAATTGAAAAGATGAAACTGGATAGTGTTGTTCGGCGTGGCAAGTGATGTTGTCAGGCATCGATCCGTTGTTGTGTTGTGATTTTAGACTTCAACTAAGAGTTGGATGTAGACGGTTGAAGGTTCTTTGTCTATTCATGGAGGAACCCCAACTAAGAGTTGGGTGTATTCTGTTGGAGGTGACTTTGGGACTGTCTGTGAGTGTAGCTCCGAATTCCAAGAGAGTGACAGCTAGTATCGTAGGCATCCTTGAGAAGATAAAGGAGAAGCGGCTAAGGTTCATTGATATTTGACCTGGTGAATCTATGTTATCGATCGAATCTAGCTAGGGCAAGGTGGTTATTGATTTGAGTGGACGGTAGATGGTTCCTTCTTACTGGGTCAGTATTCTAGTCGGGGTATATAACCTTAAGCTACGGACCCTTGGTACTAAGTGTCATATGTTAGATAGTCAGATAGAAAACAGAGTTTCTTAATGCAACTCCAAGAAAGATAAATAAACGAAAGCATAATAAACCTATGTGTTCAACTTTATTGGTAAGTTTTGTTTAGTTCTTGTTAATATCTTGTTGCATGTTTGATTTTTTTTTTTTTGGTTCAATTTTTCGAGTAATGTTCCCTACTGAGTTTAATAACTCACCGGAGTAAGCAAAAGATTTGACGGATGTTGAGAAAGAGTTCACCACGTGACTGCCTTATCTTTAGTCTAGTTTGCTCTATCCATTAATTTAAATAAATGTAAACCTAGAAGGGTATTTATGTTATTTTATTTTAGACAATGTACTTAATTTTTTGTTTAAATAATTATTTTGACAAATAATTATTTTTAATAATTATTTTGACAAATAAAATAATATTAAAAAATTTTAATTAATGTTACCGAGAATCGAAGCGTTACAATTTGGTATCAAAAATTAGGTTTGACCTCTCTACAACTGTAGGTAGATGGGTAGCTCATATTTCCAAGAGTTTGTTTTCTACACTAGATAGACTGCTAGTTTTACTACTTTAGTCTTCGTTACTATTCGAGATATTATGCGATATTATTGTAACTCTAATATATAACCATTTTTGCTTTATCAGATATCTGACGCTGGATTCAACAATGTTAGAGAGGTGCACCTATTGTTCGGGGGTAACCCCAAAGATTATGCTGAATGGATTGAGGATCCCGAGGAGGAGTTTCTAGAGGAGGCTCTGATGGATAAGGAGGTTGCACCAATGTTTGGTCCACCTCAACAACCCTTTCCACCACATAATGCTATTATTCTTACTAGTTGGGTTGACTTGGCGGACCCAAAGCCTCTTTAGGAGGAGCAGGATGAGGTGGAGGATATGGAAAAGGTGCTAGTACAGGTTATATTGTCACCGACACCTGAGCCTATATGGGACAATAGGGCTTGGGGATAGACTTGTATGCCGATATACCCCACAGGGACAATGGTGTATGCTTGAGTTCCACCCAAGGTTCGGTGCAGTTTCAAGGCATTCACAGCTCCGTTTTTCCTTGGGTCTATTTACATATATGGATGCTCAGGGTAGCAGTATCAGGTAGTTGTGCTCAATGGGTTCAAGTTCATGTGGAAGAACCTAGTACCAATAGATTGGTGCCAGAAGGAGAAGCCAATGGACAGGCGGAGGATTGTTGTATCTCATGATGACATAGACTTCACAGATATTGAAAATTATGCCGAGACTCCGATTGAGATTCTAGAGATAGATGCTTGCAATCAATGGGAGCAGAACGACATGTATTGTAGGGTCAAGTGGCACTGCTACGGAGTTGAGGAGCAGATGTGGGAGAACGAGTAGCAGATGCGGGACCATTAGCCACAACTATTTGCCTAGAGAGAGGAGTTGGAGAGTAGGATAGAATAAGTGTTTCAATGGTCAGATTGACTAAGGTTTAAAGTTTAACTTGTTTCATGTTCAAAGTTTTCAATCTGCATGTACTCCTTATTTATGCACTTACATTTCTTTTTTATTGATAAACTATATAGTGGATCTATCCTCTTACAACTAAACTCGAAATGTATAGAATGACTTCCAAATAGAACCTTAACAATATTAATGGCTTGAACATAACGGTAATGATGGGAGAGTTGTCAACAAGGCTCATGACAATGCACAAAACATCAAAACTGACAACACCGCACCACTAATCGCTAACCCTAACCCACTCACTGGGACCTTGCCTAACATTAGGACGAGGGTTGAATAGTTGGCTCAGCTGTTCCACACCTTTGTGCTGCTCAAATGGCATCACCACCATTATTACATGGACCACCACCACCACCCACCCCACCTCAAATGCCGCCACCGTCGTCACCACTGCCACCTCATGTACCACAACCCCAGTTGCCAAAACAGCAATAACATGCACCTAACCCACTGCCACCCATGGCATTCTATCCACAAATGCCATACTTCCCTTATCAGATGCCATAACTGCCTCAAATGTCAAACACTCTACCAGGCAGCAACCTCCAGTGTTCAACAAAGAACCCAACCCCGCACAGGCTAAAATGTGGTTCAGGCAAATGGAGAAGTTATTTGAGACGATGAAAACAATTGAATACGGTGATAAAGTAGCAATGTCTGCTCTCCAGATGCGAAGGGAAACAGGTTTCTGGTAGGATGTTGTGAAGGCAATTCACAATGTGGGAACAATGACTTGGGTTGAGTTTAGACGGTTATTTTTGGGCAAATACTTTCCAACCCCAGTCAAACAAGCCAAGTTGCAGGAGTTCAGGAATCTAAAGCAAAGTATCATGAATGTGGCTTAGTATGCAGCTCAATTTGATGAGTTGTTGCAGCATGTAGCAGCATTTATGCCCACGGATGAAGACAAGGCTAGAAAATTTGAATGGGGACTGAACATTCCACTTACAGGCAACTTGATGTCTCATGATGGTGCAACCTATGCCAAAGTGGTAAGCAATGCACTAACCTTGGAACGAGCATCCCTAAATTCCCAGTAAGTCTGGGATCAAAAAAGGAAGATAGGACAAGGGTCGAGAGGACGTGTCTGAACAGCAAGGAGTAATAACTAGGGATTTGTGCAAAGCAATCCTTATAGTTAGCAACAGCAACAGCAACAACAACAACAACAACAACAACAACAACAACAACAACAACAACAACAACAACAACAACAACAACAACAACAACAATAACAAAGACTAGGCAGACCAGTCAGTATAGAAACCAATCGTCGATAGGCAAAACAGTCAAGAGCGCAATTTCAAGGAACTGCAAGGAATAGGACCGACCTTACTTGCTACAACTACAATGGGAAAGGTCATATGAGAAAGAATTGCCCTCATCCGTTAAGGCAACAGGGCCAGCAAGATAGGACTGGTAGCACTGGGTCATGTTAGGTAATTGGCAGCCGCGACAGAATTAGAATGTAGGAGAGAACAAAGGAGGCAATCAGGCCTCAGGTGGAAGAATTTTTGCTTTACAGGGCCAAGAGGAGGAGTATGACCCAGCTATCATACAAGGTACACTTATGTTATTCAGTACTTGTGCAAGCATTGTTTGACTCTGGTGCTTCTCACTCTTTCGTATCCACGGTATGTGTGCAAATGACCGGCCGGCAAAAGTGCGTCGTTAAGGCGCC
>JABCMJ010006017.1:0-16064 GCA_014822125.1 Arbutus unedo
TTTTTTTAACCCAAAGTTAAATAAAAACTACATTAAATATACTTTCTTTTACTTTAATTAATTAAATTTATGCGGGTTCTTACAGATCTGTACTCTATTTGTGTCAATCGAGATCAACTTGCAGATATGTCAACTAAATGAGTGAGTGGTTCTGCATTTCAGTTTATTGTTAACAAGTTAGGAATGAAAAATATCCACTCACTAGCTTGAGGGAGAATATTAGAATAAGTAGTTACAACTGCGTATATTTTCTATAATTAGAATGTATATTCTAGTAGTTAATATCCCTGATTTATGGGAATTCTAGTAGTTAATATCCTTGATTTATGAGGATTAGGTCTTAGGAGAGTTTCAATTTATAGCCTAGTTTTTTCCCTATATATTTATGTACATTCTTTGGTTGAAAACAAGACAGATTTCCTATATTTTGGCAATTAGAGATGTAACCTTTGATGGTACGAGTCTAATGTTTTTTTAAGGGTTTGGGCCATTGGGGTTACCCAAGGGAGGACTTATGGTGATGCGGGTTTGACCTATTTACCATAGATGCATGCACCACCATAGCCCAAATTGCGTTTGAGGCTTGAGATTTGTGCGCCCGTAGTCCGTAGTCTAGTTTATGCTGGAGTTGGATTGGCTTTTAGTTGGACTTGGGCTTGACGCCCTTGTATAATATTGTTTGTGATCCCAAGAAGCTTAAACTTGGACTTGAGCTTGAATTTTTAGCCCGTAGCCTTGTTTGTTCAACTCGAAAGCTATTGGATTGTCCTGAGTTGTGGCAATTAACTCGTGAAATTTGGAAGGTAAATTTTTTCAATTTATGATGCAACTATATCTCTCGTGTTTTAAATTGACTCCTACCTCGTGCATTCGATGAAGTCAATTAGTGTTCTCCTTTTCCCACTCTACAGCGTTGTTTCCCAAGTTTGTTCCAAATATTCGTTTCTCATGTCTGATAAAAGCCCCCCAAAATTGCAAGAAAAAAATAAAATAAAATAAAACCCCATAAAAGAAGAAAAGAAATGAGAGTGATAAAAACCCAGAAATGCTGTTGCGAAATTATCAAAGCAATGCGATGCTAATAAGTATTATGCTCAAATGTTTATTAGTGTGAATCAAGCAAACAAAGCAATACTTCCCCCTTTTTTTTTTTTTTTTGTATCTACCAAAAAACCTAAGAAACACAAATAATTTGAAAACACGATGGCATACATTTGGCCCGCATATTCCTCCAGTCAGTCAGTGTTCAAAGGGGAGTAAAAATCTAGCACTATGAGTTTACAACCACCTACCTAGATGAGCCTGCAGACAAAAGGAAAATAGAACTCAATTAAGAAAGAAACAAAAAGGGTCCTCCAGTCAAAAAGCTCTTGAAGCTGCACTTCAAATCACAATGGAAGAATGGGGAGTTCTTCTTCAGTTAGTGAATCAGCAGAAGAGTATAATATCAATCCTCCTTGCTACGCGAAAGTCTTGCACGGTGTCGAAGCTCAGCCTTTTTCCACCTGACAATCAGATGGCATAAAGAAAAGAGGGTGTTCACCTGCAAATATGAAATTAAGGCATTCAGATTGAAAAATTTTCTTTCTTTCTTTCATGTTACAGAGGAAAACTTGGTATATAATGAGACGTGAAGAAATATAAGGGCATCTCCAACCAAGAATCATAAATCCTAAAGCAGACTATGTAAACTAAACAGATACTAACAAAATAAAATGAAAAGCTACACAGCTAATGCTAAAATAACTCCAAGCATCTTCAGCCTCATTTTGATAACTGACCAATATTATGATGGCAATGACAAGAAGAGGCCCAGACCACAGCACCGAGAGAAAGAGTCCCCTGGGATCAAAATAATCCTGCCCTGCAAAGCTTTGCCAGTTGTCTCTCAGAAGACTATTTCGTGTCTCAGCAAAATATACACCAGCCACTGCACAACACATCAATGGCGTGCATCAAATCCAAAGAGCATGTGCAACAAAGAAGATGATTTTATTTGGAATAATGAATGCACACTTAGTGGTACGATGGATCCAACACTTTTACAAATTTGAGAAAGTCCAAAAGTTCCAACCTCTTGATTTTAAGTGCTTCGATTCAAACTACAGAACTAAATGAACTTCTATCATTTTTGGTGTTCAAGACCATCAATATCCTAATGAATTCCATTTTTACTCATTTTGCTAAACAGGATACTCTTTCAATCTGATATGGTGGATTAGTGGTCCAAAGTGACTCCAAAATTGTTGTCTATTCATTATACTAAAAAGCTTTTCTTAGGAGGGAAAATCAAATACAAGGAAATTAAATCTAAAGAGAGCCTAGTTTTGGTATAACACAATATAGAATAGACGAACATAAATTAACAAAATAATGGATTAGGTGTAAAGGAAGATTTGGGATTCTATTAACCAGGAAGCAAATTGCATGGTTTTTTATTCTTTGACTTTTAACGACCCGCTCCCGCCTTATATAATATTGTCTGTTTTGGCAGGTTAAACCCCATGAACTTCCCAGTACGTCCCACATCCTTGAATTAGTGACTTCAAATATCTTGTACAAGATAGGGTCATGATGTATTACTATTGCACTGAACTTTTGTATCCACTAAGGGATGTAGGACTCTTGACCATCCATCCGATCCAACCTCATAACTGGCACCACAACTTGGTTAGGGTGTCACAATCTCCCCCACTTGAGAAATCTTAAACCCCATGGACTTCCCAATTAATCACACATCCTTGCATTGCTGTGAGTCGAGCACACTTAACTGTGAAGTTCATTGGGCTATGACGCCCTCAGAACTTTAAAATGTCTTGTACAAAATAAAGTCATGATCTATTATATATAGCACTGAACTTTTGCATCCATCAATCAATATAAGACTCTTGACCACCCATCTGGATGTCCACCGAGACTCCCTTGCAGATGCCCGACCTCACAGTTAACACCATAGCCTGACTAGGGTGTCATTTGACAACTGGGATTGACATTTTACTCATTTAAGAGACAAAATTAACAATTTACAGATGCCAAAAATCTGTTTTGCACCCTCAATTAGCCCGAAAGTTTTAAAAATTTGTTTCCCTGTTTATTCTATTCCCCTCCTGCTTCTTCATCTTCCCAAACTTATTGGCGAGCCCAACATCATGGCCGCAAATCGACAATGATTGTATTTTTGATCGAGACCTTTTATAACGTTGGTTAACGAAAAATTAACACCATACGATATGCATTTTTTAATTATTTTGGGTCTATGCTTCCTCAAGCTAACCCTCCATAACTACGGTCCATCAAAGTTGTTGGATAACTAGTGAGCATAACAGTACAACCTAGATAAGACGTGGCCTAATCCCAAGAACATGAGAGGATCATATCTAACGTCTAAACTAGCACGAGTCTAGGGTGAGATTGTGACACCTCATCTCAGATCGAAAGTCTACATGAATGATATTAGGTATATAAGTAAGCATGTAAACTACTACTAATAACTTGAGCTTAAATATTTTGGGCCATGAAGATGAGCTCCAACAAGTTTCTAGGTCAGTGGAATACATGGGGCATTAAATGTCACACCCCAAATCCGGGGGCATGACCTGTCGTGAACCATATGCTAACCATGGAACACAAAGCCTAAAAGTAATTACAAAACTCAAAATAAATGAAAAATAGTACAAAATTGAACTAGAATGTAAGAATATAAACCAACATTTTTGTAACAAGTGGGGTATGAACATCACATAGCAATTAAACTCTAGTCCTAGTACCTAAAAAATGTCTATAAATGAAAGAAATGAACTTCGTTGATACGACTAAATGAAATGAAAATATAAATGCTATAGAGTTTTAAATAATGGGTCTCAAAAAATGCCACAGAGCTCATGACTATGCTCCACATACTAACTTAAAAAAGTGTGGAATAAGTCCGTCAACTGCAAGCTTAGTGAGTGATATAGCGTGGAATTCAATGTAGTATAGATATGCAAGAAGGATAATTGAGGGCTCTAACAAAATGATTTCAAATGACAAAAACTCAATGGCTCCATGAATAGTATAAACAAGATAAATGAACAATTAACGAATTTCTGGAACGACAATCAAATGCCAATAATTCACATTTATATCCAATAGGTTCAAAACAATAAACAACAATGACACGCAAACCTAAACCAAAGTGGAAATTAACCATAATAACCAAGTACTAAATGCCAAATGATTTCTTGGATCCAACATCGTACTTTAAATAAGCACAGGTTGGCGCTCGGAAACTTTTCCCTAGGTCAATCCGGATAGAGCCACCCTAGGAAGCATGGATACAGATACGGCGATACGGAAAAACCTAAAAAACTAAGACATGGATGTCGGGAATACGGCTATCAAAATTAATTTATTTTTTAATTTTCGGTTATGTACTATGCATAAAAAAGAGCCAAAAGAAATAGAAGAGTAGTTGAATTGCTAATAACATTATACCAGTCATTTAGCACAAATTAATTTCCAAAAGTTAGTCAAAATAGAAAGAAAGCGACCAAAAATACTACAAAGTATTCAATAGATGCCAAAAGTCTAAACAAATAAGTGACAATTCCTACTAATTTTTACTCATCAACTTCAACATTCAATTGCATTCCCTTCGCCTTCATCGGTGAATATCACGACTTCCATATCCGGCTCATCGAGAAAAATACTAGCAACTTCAAGTATACCGGCACCCTCAAGTGAATCAAATGCATCTCCCGCTGTATCCCTAAAGTATCCGGCCGTATCCAAGAAGTATCCACCGCATATCCAAAACATATCCGAAATTAAAATGATTTAATTTTAATGTTGGATACTTATTTAGCGCATCCGATAAGTGTCGGGTGATTATCAGTATAAAGTATCCGATACGCGTACGTGACCAGTTTCAGAATATCCGTGGTTCATACTCACCACAATATTACAAGGGTCTTTTCCCTAATCCGTTGAGCGCTAATCACAACAATTGTGGTCATTTTCCTCGAGGTCAGAGTCACCACAATATTTCATGGGTCTTTCCCTTAGACTCCCAAAAATATATACATGGTCCCAAAACACCAAGAACAATGGCAAACCGGAGTCACCTATAACAAGACTATTCCCCGTGCCGTTGGACAGTCTCAACTGAATTAAAAGGTCAAAGAATAGATAGCAAGATAAATAATAATGACACGTCATGTGAATAATTTTATAGAACCTTATATGCCAAAGAGCACGTCAACTGCAAATAAATATGAAGTCAACGAATGAATTATTGAATACTATGGAAAAATATCATGTGTAGATCTGTAGTTATTGTAATCCCTGATTTTTAGGGATTAGTCTGATGTTTAGGGATTAGATTTTGATATGATTTTGATTACTTAGGATAGCTTTCCTTCGCTGTATTTTCCCTTTGCTGTATATATACCATTGTAATCCTTTTGCCAAAGATAAGATTATTTATTAAGTTAAACTTTTGTCATGGTATTAGAGCCCTAGGTCTTTTTCCTAGGAATTTAACCGGTTCGGCCTTCATCGTTGATCCGGTGTGCGGCCTTCATTGCCAATTTTTTTTCATAGTTCTTCATTGACCAGAATATACTGCTGTTCCTTTGTGCCCTGCATTTACCCTGTGTTTTGAGTTCAAAAACAGAGTATTTTATACAGTTTCTGTTCGGCCTTTGTTGCTAAAATTTCTTGGGGCATTTGTTGCCATCTTTTTATTCTCACTTTCCCTCCGAACCATGTCGATATCCATCGAAACTAGCAACACCTCAGAGGCTCCTTCGACCACCGACAACAAAAATGCCTCAACGGGAGAATTGCAAAATATTTCGGCAGCATATAGGTTGACTGGAAAAAATTATCTTAAGTGGTCTCAATTGGTCTGCACGCTTGTGAAGGGAAGAGGACAATTGAGTCACTTGCTTGGTACCGGTCCAAAAGAGGAGGATCCTAAATTTGCCGCTTGGGATGAACAAGACTCTATGGTGATGTCCTGGTTATGAAACTCTATGTAACCAGAAATCATTGATACATGTATGTTTCTAAGCACGGCCAAGGAGACATGGGAAGCTATCAAACAGACCTATTCTAAAGTTCGTGATGCTGCACAAATTTATGAGATCAAAACCAAAATCTCTGCCACCAAACAGGGGAATCGATTAGTCACAGAGTATTCCAATCTTTTGAAGGGTTTATGGCGGGAGATGGATCATTATCAATGCATGCAGATGAAATGCAGTTGGGATGCAGCCACTCTTAAAAGGTTTGTTGAAAAAGACAAAATTTATGATTTTCTTGCAGGATTGAACATCGAGTTTGATGCTGTAAGAGTACAAATACTTGAAAAGAAGATTTGCCATATTTGAATGAGGCAATAACAATTGTTCTAGCCGAGGAAGGAAGAAGGGGTGTTATGATTAAAACCCACACAGTGGAGAGTTCGGCCTTGGTGTCCAAAAATAGTACCATCAAGAATTATGGCTCTGACCAGCGTTTTGGTGAAGGCAGTGGGCAAATAGACCTATCAAACACATTCAACAAGGACTCTTTGTGGTGTACATACTGCAAAAAACCTCGCTATACTAAGGAGAAGCATTGGAAGCTCCATGGTAAGCCTCAAGCAATGAATAAAACATGGTTAGAGAAGAGTGGACAGCCAAGGGGACGTGGACAGGCGCATACGGCAAACACACAACCACGTAGTGAAGACAACTTTTCTCATGTTGAATTCAACAAAGAAGAGATTGAGAAATTAAGGAGTTTGTTTGAGACATTAGAAGACCCGCCTACAACAGGTACTTGTTCTTTGGTGGTCTCAGTTACTTCTTCTCAACCTTCTCATGTCTCCTCTTCAAGCGTTTTTAATGCTTTGGATAAAGCCTCCTCAAACTCCTGGGTCATTGAATCAAGAGCTACAGATCACATGACCAATTCGTCACAAAAATTCATTTCATATACCCCTTGTCCTAGCAATAGAAAAATAACCATAGCTGATGGATCAGTGACAACTATGGCTGGCCAGGGAGATGTGTTTTTGAGTGACTGCCTTACCCTTAGGAATGTTCTTCACGTCCCAAAACTATGCACCAATCTTGTGTCAATCTGAAAACTCACCACTGATTCCAATTGCAGTGTGATGTTTTCTCCTTTCCGTTGTGTATTTCTGGAACAAGGCACGAGGAAGATGATTGGACATGCTAGCGAGAGGGATGGTCTCTACTACCTTGAAGCATTGAATGGACAAAATAGAGTTTAAGAGTTTGTCACCATTATCATTTCTTTCCGAGTCATTCAAGTCCAATAAAGACAAGATCTGGCTTCAACACCTTCGTCTTGGTCACCCATCTTTTAATGTTCTCAAAATAATGTCTCCTTCAATGTTCAAAGGTCTAACCATTGAAAATTTTCACTGTGATGTTTGTGAACTTGCAAAGCAAAAACGTGCTTCTTTTCAAATCAGCAATAAAAGAACATCAATTCCATTTACCTTGATTCATAGTGATATTTGGGGACCTTCCACTGTTGCTAATGTTTCTGGGGCACGGTGGTTTGTTTCATTCATTGATGATTGCATTCATGTGTCTTGAATCTTTCTATTAAAACATAAATCTGATGCGAGGTCAGTATTTCCAATCTTTTACACGATGATCAAAACTCAATTTGGGGTTGGAATAAAGAGATTTCGATCTAACAATGTGAAAGACTTTTTTAATCAATTTCTCTCTCATTTCCAAAAAAAGGGCATAATCCATGAGTCTTCTTGTGTTAATACAC
Source organism: Arbutus unedo (assembly GCA_014822125.1). Taxonomy (NCBI): domain Eukaryota; kingdom Viridiplantae; phylum Streptophyta; class Magnoliopsida; order Ericales; family Ericaceae; genus Arbutus; species Arbutus unedo. The sequence goes on from JABCMJ010006017.1 coordinate 7,780, forward strand.
CTCAACAAAATAGAGTGGCCGAACGAAAGAATGGTCACCTTCTAGCTACCACAAGGGCTTTTTTGTTTCAAAAAATGTCGCAAAACAATACTGGGGGAAGCCGTGTTAACTGCTGCCCACCTTATCAACAGGCTTCCTACAAGAATTCTTGGCTTCAAAAGTCCAATATAGGTCCTCACACATTTCTTTCCAAACTTTAATGCATCCAATAATCTTGTCCCAAAGATATTTGGTTGCGTTGCCTTTGTTCAAGTGCATTCTCAAATCAAAAGTAAACTTGATCCGCGAGCTCTCAAATGTGTCTTCGTTGGATATTCCTCCACCCAAAAGGGCTACAAATGTTACCATCCTCCAACAAGGAAATTTTATGTGTCTGCTGATGTCACTTTTGTCGAACAAGATCATTACTTTCATAGTCCTTATATTCAGGGGGAGAGATCTTTCATAGAAGACAAGGATAGAGATCTTTTTCTCCTTGAGTTTTCAGCTCTTGTCTCTCATGATTCCGAGCCAAACATATCCCTTGTCTTTCATCACTCCGAGCCAAATATTTTGCCAGACATCCTATTCGAGCCAAATTTATAGTTAGAAGCTGAGCCTCATACACCCAAGTCACAAGGAATGTTACATGGCAAGGAAACTCAAGACTCTACTCTTCCATTGCAAGTTTACTCAAGGAAAAGAGCACCAATCTCCCAACCTGTGCTGGCCCAATCATCCAGTTCTGCTCCTGGTAGTGTCGAGGAAATTACTTCACTTAATGATAACATCCTTGAAACACTTGAACAAAACGATTATGATGTTCCAATTGCCCTTCGTAAGGAACCAAAACTTGTACTAAACATCCTTTCTATTTGTTCATGTCATATAAGAATTTCTCTCATAATCACAAGGCCTTTGTTACTAGCCTAAATACAGTCCCTATCCTGAAAACATTATCCGAGGAATTAGGAAATGAGAATTGGATAACTGTTATGAAGATTGAGATGGAAGCACTTGAGAAAAACAAAACTTGGCACTTGGTGAGGCTGCCAAGAGGGAAGAAACCAGTTGGGTGTAGATGGGTGTTCACAACTAAATACAACTCAGATGGCACTTTGGAAAGGTACAAGGCAAGGTTAGTTGCCAAAGGGTATACTCAAACCTATGGCATAGACTATCTAGAGACTTTTGCTCCCGTTGCTACGATGAATACAGTGAGAATCTTATTATCCGTGGCTGTGAATTTTGGTTGGAAGTTACAACAATTTAATGTCAAGAATGCTTTCTTACATGGAGATCTTGAGGAGGAGATCTATATGGATATTCCCCCTGGGTTTGGCTCGAATGAAGAAAAAGGCGTGGTATGTAAGCTAAAAAGGGCATTGAATGGACTCAAGCAATCCCCAAGAGCTTGGTTTAGGAGATTTTCCAAAGTTATGTTGGGTATGGGATATTAACAGAGCCAAGGTGATCATACTTTGTTTGTGAAGCACTCAATATCAGGGAGAGTGACAGTATTGTTAGTCTATGTGGATGACATTATAGTGATGAGAAATGACTCGAAAGGAATTGAGAACTTGAAGAAACAGTTGGTGAAGGAGTTCGAGATTAAAGAGCTAGGGAAACTGAAGTACTTTCTTGGTATTGAAGTAGCTCACTCTCAGCAAGGAATTTTTATATCACAGCAAAAGTATGTGTTAGACTTATTGGCTGATACAGGCAAGTTGGGATGTAAGCCAGTAGAGACACCCATAGGGTCAAACCACAAACTTTGTGATGCTCCAAAAGATATGACGGTGGATGAAGGTTCTTATTAGAGACTTGTGGGGAAGCAATTTATTTGTCACATACCATGCCTAATATAGCTTATGCTGTTAGCGTTGTGAGTCAATTCATGCACAATCCCAAAGAATCACATCTCAAATCAATGTATAGAATCTTGCAATACTTAAAGGGTACACCGGGAAGAGGAATTTTGTTTAAGAAAGGAGGGGGACTGACTATTGAAGCCTATACAGATGCAGATTATGCAGGATCCCTACTTGATAAAAGATCGACTTCAGGTTATTGCACCTTCCTAGTTGGTAATCTCGTAACTTGGAGAAGCAAAAAGCAGAATGTGGTTGCATGGTCCAGCGCAGAAGCCAAGATTAGAGCAATGGCACTTGGGATGTGTGAACTGCTGTGGCTGAAGATAATCTTGGAAGATCTAAAGATTAGATGGGAAGGTCCAATGATGCTTTATTGTGACAACAAATCAACCATCAATATTGCACACAATCGAGTGCAACATGACCGTACTAAACACGTTGAGGTGGATAGGCATTTTATTAAAGAGAAGCTGGATAGTGGCCTAATTTGTACACCTTTCGTTCCTTCTAGCGATCAACTTGCATATGTGCTCACCAAAGGGTTGTCGAGTGCTGTTTTTCAGAAATTAACCAGCAAGCTTAGAATGGATGATATCCATTCACCAGCTTGAGAGGGAGTGTGGGAAAATATCACGTGTAGATCTGGAGTTGTTGTAATCCCTGATTTTTAGGGATTAGCCTGATGTTTAGGGATTAGATTTTGATTACTTAGGTATTAGATTTAATAAAATCATAATACTTTTTTCTATTCATCATGTGTTCTATTTATACAAGTAAAAAGAAAACTAAACTAATTATAACTCTAACCAATCTATAATTCTATTTACATATGCAAATAAAAACTAATCTTAATCTAATTACAGTCCTACATATAAATATAACTTAAGACTTCCCCTCAAGTTGGTTGCGAAAATATCAACTAGGCCTAACTTGAACACAATTGAGTGAAAACTCTTGCTACCCACCCCTTTCATGAAAATGTCAGCTAATTGATATTTGGATCTTACAAAAGGCATACATATCAACCATTCAGTCAGTTTTTCCTTAATAAAGTGCCAATCAATCTCAATATACTTCGTTCTGTCATGTTGAACAGAATTGTGTGCAATGTTTATGGCAGCTTTGTTGTCGCATTAGAGTTTCATTGGACCATTATCAATCATTCCCAAATCACGTAAATAGGCTTGAAGCCACAGGAGCTCACAAACTCCATGAGTCATAGCTCTATACAACCAGTCCAGTCGGCATCAGTGAATGCCTCCAACCGTAAATGACCGTGATTAGAAAACAAAATCCCTTTTCCAGGAGCTAATTTGAGATACCTCAAAATATGATAAACTGCATCCAAATGTGAAGCACGAGGATCGTGCATGAATTGGCTGACAATGTCCACTGCATAAGAGACATCTGGTCAAGTGCGGGCTAATTATATCAGTTGGCCTACTAAGCGTTGATATCTCTCTTTATCAATGCATTCCCTTGAGTTTCCACTGAGTTGGTGATTTGCCTCAATAGGGGAAGTTGCAGGTCTACAACCTAACATACCTGTTTCTTCCAATAAATCAAGGATGTACTTCCGTTGGGAGATAAAAATACCCCGATCAGACCTTGCCACTTCCATTCCCAAAAAGTACCGCAGTGATCCCAAATCTTTAATCTCGAATTCTTGAGCCAGACTTGATTTGAGACTAAGAATCTCATCTACGTCATTGCCTGTCATTATTATATCATCAACATAAACAATAAGGACAACGACCTTACCAACACTTCCTTTGATGAACATAGTATGATTGGCATAACTTTGTTTGTATCCAAACTACAACATAGCCTTTGAAAATCTGCCAAACCAAACTCTAGGTGATTGTTTCAATCCATAAAGGGCTTTTTTTTAATTTGCACACCTTTCCCTCTGTCTTAGAGGAAGGAAAACCTGATGGTGCATCCATCTACACCTCCTCTTCTAACTCACCATGAAGAAATGTATTTTTCACATCAAACTGATGAAGAGGCCAATTCAAATTTTCCGTACAAGAGAGTAAAGCTCGCACGGAATTCATATTTACTACTGGAGCAAATGTCTCTTCTTAATCAATACCATAGGTTTGAGTAAAACCTTTAGCAACAAGTCGCGCTTTATATCTCTCAACTGTACCGCCAACATTCTGCTTAATAGTAAAACCCGCTTGCATCCTATTGCTTTCTTTCCCCCTGAAAATGATACTAGCTCCCAAGTGTCATTTTTTTTCAAAACTGTCATCTCCTCTACCATAGCTCCTTTCTAATTAGGTATCATTACTGCATCCTGCCATTTCTATGGAATATGTATAGAAGATAGAGACAAAACAAAAGCATGATACGAAGGAGATAAACGATCATAAGAAACAAACTGGGAAATGGGATGTTGAGTACATTACCTAACACCTTTTCGAAGAGCAATAGGAGGATTATCAGTATCACTGTTAGAATCAATAGAGGTAGTTTCAATGAGAGAAGAGTCGTTACCAAATGGGTCCATCGAGGAATCTAAAACTGGAATAGTTGATTGTGATGGACAAGGTGGTATCACACATGAGGACTTTCTATTCTTTCGGCTAACGTATGTTTTTAAGTTTGCCGTCTGTAGTCGGTGTATCTATTCCCCCATATTACTATCAATGTCATGTGTTCCTGCCCCTTCAGCAGATATAGGTTCTCCCTCATTGTGGTTAGACATAGGCTCCTCCTCATTATGGTCAAATATAGGCTCCCCCTCATTATGGTCTCTATGGTTATAGAACAGTGGCTCCCCCTCAATGGGATTATGCCAGGTAGACATCTCTTCCTGCCTACTCTCCCTAAAGAGATGGAAGGGAATGAGAGTAAAAAGACTCAGACTCCCAAAAACTGACATCCATAGAGATATAAAATTTTTTAGAGGAAGGCTCGTAGCATTTGTAGCCCTTCTGGGTAGAAGAATACCCAATAAAAATGCATTTGTGGGATTTAGGACCACTCTTATGCTGATTAATCGACTGTTAATGGTCGAGGATTCTGTTGATACAACCAAGCATGCTACCCTGGCGATTGCCGAATGCATATTGCTACCGAAAGATGCTGAGAAGTTGTTGAAGGATTTGGAAAATGGTTTTACCAAGTTGGTGAAGCTCGGGGTAGAGGTATTTCCGAGCTTATTACCTTGTTAACTTTCTTTATTAGCTTTACCTAACGTTGTTGTACTATCGTGTAGACCTGGCAGCATATGGTGACCGTGAAATCCAACCTGATAAAGCATGCCAACAAATGCAAACTTTGAGGGCATGCTTATTGATGAGCAAAAACCCCCACGAAAAGACCAAAAATAGAGAGTTTTGTCCCTGAAGGTTGTTGCTGATGCCTAGGAGCAAGTGAGGAAGGTGACGGTTAAAGTCGAGGCTAAAGTGGCGAGGCTACTGAAGAATATAGACTAGGCCGATTCTAAAGATTATCATGATGGATGGGCCGAATGCAATGCCAAGTACATAGAACAGATGGTTCACATCAATGCTGAGGTGGCTAAACTAGAAAAGGATGCCTTTGGGGCCGACTGGCTTTGGGCTATAATGGAAGCCTAGATGCCAGCCTAGTTGAGCCTACACCAAGTCATTCCTTGTTACAAGGCTCCGGCAGATGTTCCCGGACCATCAAATGCCCCTCCAACCGAGGCCTCTCTACCTCCTCCAGATGCATTAACCCCTAGCAAAGATACTCCAATTGGTGCTCCCACTGAGGGTGAAAATGATCCACCACTGACTCTAGAATGTGCTTGGGAGTTATATTGCTTTTTGTTTTCAAACTTAGAATAAGAATTTTTATTTTCTGAATTTGTCATCCTTGAACAGTCGGGAAAAAAACTTTGATCTATCCGATCCTAGACCATTGCGGTTGTTTGAATGTTTCCATTATTGTATGAATCATCATGTGAATGAATTTGCAAATGTTTGGAGAATGTATGTTTCTTAATATGCATTGTGAATTTTTCCAAGTGTAGGAGCCTCTGCCCCCTAGTCACTACTGAACCTAAGCTAGTGTTGGATGGTTATGACTATGAGTGTCTGGCATTCCATCGTAAGTTAGAGCTTAGGGAAAATTTCAAATTAGGCATGGAGTCTTGAGGCGGCGAGCCTTGAGGATATGACAAAGCCACCATGAGTTAGGACTTGAACATCCTAGAATGTGACCTTGGGTCTTGAGAGTATGACAACTCCACCAACCGTACCTGATTTTCGACAATACCACTGGGATTGGACAATTCCACCAGATCTTTAGTTCCTTGGTAATGACTGAGGATTAGTTCTTAGAATAGACCAAAGGCACATGATGTCCCGCAATTCCATTGGGACTAAAATACGTATGGTAAGAGCATCGTATGTGAATGTATGTCACAATAATAGTGATGGAAGCAAACATTTTTTATTAATAAAACTAGAAATATGTACAAATGATGACCCTCAACCTTATATGCTAGTGATAGTATTTTCGGAGATTCTGGGCGTTTTATGGCGAGGACTGGAGTCCCATCCAATTTTTCCAATCGGTATGAGTCGACTCTTGCAACTTTGTCACTGGATAGGGACCTTCCCAATTAGGATCGAGTTTGTTGGTCTTCTTGCTTTCGACCACCTTCCTATGCACGAGAGTGTTCGGTTGGAAAGGATGAGATCAGACCTTCTTGTTGTCTCCCTTGGATAGCTCCTTCTGGTAGGCTGCTATCCTGATTCTGGCTGAATCTATTTGCTCATTTTCCATGTCTAGTGCCGTAGACATAGATTGGTTGTTGGTGTCTTGATTGAAGTCCTTGGTCCTCATGGTTAGGAGACCGAACTCAAGTGGTATCACAACTTCCATATCAAATGCCAATGAATAGGGTGTTCAGTCTATAGACCTTCGTAGTGTCATTTGGTAGGCTCAAAGAACACTGTATAGCTCCTCGATCCATCTTCCCTTGGCTGCTATTCCACATAGGAATGTCTTATTGAAAGCCTAGGCTTGCCCAATGCACTGTTGATAGGATGGGGTGGAATTGCATAACCGAATTTTGTGCTTAGAACAGATTCAAGAGGTCCCCCCACGAATTGAATCCCATTATATGAGACAAAGGTGTAGGGAATGCTGAACATGGAGATGATGTTTCTCTACATGAATCTTTTCACATCTCGGTCTCCTATGGTAACAAGGGGTTTGGCTTCCATCCACTCGGTGAAATAGTCAGTTCCCTTTATTAAAAACTTGAAACCCCCAAGTGCCATTAGAAAGTCACCAACGATGTCATTCCCCCATTGGGTGAATGGCTAGGGACTTGAAAGAGGGTTGAGTTGTTCAGCAGACTAGTGCATGAGAGGTGAGAACATCTGACATCGGTCATATTCCCGACCAGATTATCAATATCTTTCTTCATGTTCAGCCCCTAGTACCCCTATGTTAGGGCTCGGTATACTAGTGACTTTCCTCCTAAGTGAGAGCCGCAATTGCCGGCATGGAGCTAATAAATGACTGCTTCTACCTGGTTGGGTTGTACGCAAAGCAAGTATGGTATTGAGTACGACATTCAGTATAGCTTAGGACGTCGTCCCAACCAATATTGGGCTGCTTTGTGAACAACCTTATGTGTCTCCCTTCAGTCCTGCAGTAGAATGTCATCCTTGAGGTAGGCCACTATCGAATTCATCCAACTAGGACCAACCGTGAGGAAGCAGACTTGACCTACAACTTCGGTGTCTTTTATGCTTCGTCTGGGAAGAATGTAGACAGAAATCATCCTATGCCTGCGATATCGAGTGCCGATGCTAGCCCCGCGAGAGTTTTGACATGAGCGTTATGTTCCCTTGGGACTTGTTCAAGGTCGAACTGTCTCTTGAATTGTTTGACCACCAGCTGAGTCAGTGAAAGCCTCCTGATCTTTGGCACCCATACCATCGGCATTACAGAGCCCTGCCAGCAAAGCTTCGTATTGGGCCTCATTGTCGGAGGATATGAAATTTATCCTGAGGGCATGCTCATGGAAAACCTCTCTTATGGAGATGAGCACTACCCTGCTCCTACTCCATGATTGTTGGATGCTCTGTCGACATAGAGCTTACAAAAGTTGTTGTGTAGAAGCTTCCATTGTCTGGTGTCAGCTAGCTACGGGTTTAGCTCTTGGGTTCGTCCGCTTGTACTTGGTGCGAATTCCCTTATGAAGTTTGCAAGGACATGTCCTTTGATTGTGGTATTCGGCTAGTACTGGATATCAAATTTGTCCAGCTCCACGTGTCCACCCCTCTGCTGTCTAAATCCCTGCCCAGCCCTAGACTGCTGTACCGAACCAGACTCACTCCGTGCCCCACCACCTCGTGGACAATCCCTCGCGATATGCCCCGGTCCTCCACAAGTGTAACAAGCACCCTGAAATTGAGTACTTTGAGATGATGCACTCAC
>JABCMJ010006021.1:0-34777 GCA_014822125.1 Arbutus unedo
AATTCCTCCATCGGTTAACAAAGGTAATGAATTCAAAACAAGCTGTATTTTTTCATTCACCAAATCATAGAGATTGATGGATATTTCACATGGTTGGCAGATGCAAGGATACCTAACTTCTCCTTGAAATTAAGGGTGGCTTGAAGAGCAGCCACTTTCTGTTATGAATGACAAATTAAGGAAAATCGTCCAATGTGATAAAAGAATTAATTTCAAAAAATTCATTAATGCCAATTAGGAATTTGTTGGGCCATGTAGGAACAACCTTGCCACTTCTCTAATGATAAAAACTCTTTAAGAAGCTTTCATGTCAAATCTCTCATTGGAAAAAGCAAATGTTATTTCATGGAATGACGCTGAATGTAATGAGTTTGGGGCAGTTGTCCACCTTTGCTTTTAAGGTGAATGCGAATGTGATTGGTTCATCGAACAAGAATGTGGGCCCATCTGGGTACAACGCTACTAATAGAGTGCCAACAAGTAGTTGTGAAGTGAGTAAGAAGTCTTTTCTTCATTTTGCATTGTTGTTGCATGTGGGTGATTTTTCTAATAACTGAAAAGTTAATATCTTGACAATGATAGGACGAATATTCTCTGTCTATCTTTCTCATTTTTGTGACTTGTGATCTGCAAGATAAAAGATCATCAAAGAATTTTTCGCCTCTGTGGCGGGAAGAAACTTCGATGGTTAAGTCAGGACAAGATCCACAAAAAACTCTCAATATCATGTGTAATAATAATTTATGGCGTACCTTTCATCCTGAGTGTGTACCTTTATTTATAGTCTTTAAAATTAATCAATTCCGCATTAGAAATTGATTACAAGTGTTTTCTGATTGTCCACTAACTAGTTAAATTCGATCTGGACTTTTCAAAAACTTATCTTCTAGTTAGAATTTCATTCAATCTCAAATTTTTCATTCTAAGTTTAATTGGCCTAGAATTACTCGTCTTTATCTGATTGGAACCTTTCCCGAGATGATCGGGATTGTAACTCATCTCTTACTCAATTCTGTTAACTATCTTTCTTAGGTCGGCTAACCTGTAAATCGTCTTTCTCAGGTCAACTAATTTCCTTCCGGTCTCGGCAACATGCACGTGCATAGGAGCACCCCATTGCGGAGCTCAGTATTTTTTGATTTTATTAATTCAAAAAAACTCAATAATTCTTGTTCAAGTTTTACCTTATTTAATTGCCCATAGCTTTCTCTACTCCTTGACGAGCTAACAGAGCGGGCAAAACTTATCTAAATCTCCTAACTCAAATATTTCTTACTTGGATAAATATCTCTTACTCATCTGTTGGAATCTGTACCGTTGCATTTAATGTGATAGACGTTTGTTAACCCTTTTTGGATACCAACACGTTTCTCACGTGCGTGGAACCCAAACGACGCCAATATCTTCTAAAAAAAAAGAAGGAAATTTCATTCTTTACATTTACTGTTTTCTTTTTTACCATTTGTTCACTATTCACCTTTGTTCTTTGTTTTGTTTTCACTATTCCTATGTCTTCCACACTTCCTGAGTTTTTCTGTCTTCTCAACTTTCAACTCAAGGTCTTCTTCTCATCTCTGTAAGTTCCTTTTTGTACTCCATCTCTTTTCATTCTCCATTCATTCATTTTCTCTAAAATGGGGATTTACAGGGAATTACTTGAAACTTCAACGAAATTAGAGGAATATTCGGTGTCGATACATCCCCAATCATGTTGCAGTTGAGTTAGATGACCTCCACACCCTTCGCAAGAGGTCTCACGACAATACTATACATATCCACTGGATGGCCGTCACCGAGGATAGAGTACAACTCCCCCTTCATTCTTTTCTCTATAGAGTTTTGCACTGCTACAAATTCAACACGATGCAAATATTGATCAACACGTACAAAATTATAATGTTTAGGAGTTGATTTAGGGCTTTGGGACATCCAATACAACTGCGACATGGTCAAATCCCACTCTGACATGCATTACCTAAAAATCTGACCCAAGCGTGAGAGGATAGTCACACACCTCGTCGATTCAAACCGTGGCAACAACGATGAATTCTTGATAATAGTGGGGAATTGGGAGTTCAGCCACAATGAACTTGAAAACCAGAGACTTAAAGTTCCCAGAATATTTGAAAAATCTCGTTAGTCGAAAATTGCAACGCAAGCTGACACATCACTGCTGACGACTTGAGATGAGTTCTCAACTACAAAGGATTCCTAAGACAAATTTTAATCCATGCCCCAAAGCATTTTTTTTTTGCTACAACTCAAGCTACCGTGGCCACATCAGACACCCTTCCCACACTTTTGTGGTTGCCGAGCAGGTTGCAAGTCTTGTACTCGAAGGAATTCCACCTCCCTTTCTGAGAGAACCTGATCGAGTTACTATTGCTGCAACGGGTGCCCATCCCTCAACACCTGCTGTTGACTTTCTTGACACTCCAAGTCTCTCTTCCCAATCTGAAAAGTCATCCCCCCTATTGAGACCCATATTCCATTAGTGACGATCCTCTCCCTCCTCGAGGCAAAAAAGTACTTAGAAAAAAATATGGTGATTCCCCTTAAAGAACCACTAAACATAGAGAGGTGGAGGCATGGGACCCCAGAATTATTCTCCCTGGAGATTACCCTGTCACGATAACTAATTCTATCAAAGCCCTTAAAGTTGCTCAAGTTGTTGCTAGAGCAGCTCTTCTGTCGAAAGATGTGGAAGCTTTGAACATTGAATATGCTGCCCTTGTGGAGTCAATGCTAGCCCACAACCTTGCTCTTTATCTTTGTCCTTGTGTTTCTTAAAGATGTTCCATCTGTGCACTGCCTTTCTATAAACTATTCTTCTTTGCATGTTAGGCTATCCAGAAAGCAACTATGGTACTGAATTAGTTAGCAGAAAAGGATGAAATCAACAAAATTAACCAAGCCAACGCCATAAAATGGAGAAAGCGAGCAACCAATGTGGCCGAAGTTGTTACGACCAACTTGAAAAAGGGCCATGGATGTTGAGAATAGAAAGACTGAGCTAGAGAGGGAGCTTGCCAAAGAAAAGAGTCGTGCCAAGGATCAAATTACCTAGCTCAAGGAAGACTGCAAGGCTGCTTATAAACAAGGCATTGTTGATGTTGTTGACCACTTTGAAAGGTTCTAGCTCCGTGAGATCCTAGAAGAATGCTTATCTTTTGGATGAAAGACTGCTTTAAAAGCCAGCAGGACTCCTAAGGACTCTGCTCTCTATTCCAATATCCCAAAATCAACTAGGGCCAAGATGGATGAATATGAAGCAACCCCTTCCGCTTAGTCCCAAACTACAGCTATTGATGACCCAACCGAGTTCCAAAACCAAGAGACTACTTCTAAAGATTCCCTCACTATTCAGGATGAAGTTATCAAAGAAAATGAAGTTGACGTTACTGTTGGGATCAATGTTGAACCCTGAACTCATGTTTTGTTTCTGGTGTTTGTTGGTCCTGATACTATGATCTTTCCTATTTTTGGTATTTGTCCATTTCAAACTTTGATTATGTGATTGTGGCCACAGAGGCCTTGTTGTGTTCAAATCTTGATACTATGGAAGTCTTTTTGTTACTAAGCCATAGTAGACGGCCTTTTTTTGTTTCTAATTTATCTATGAATTCGACCGTTGGAGCCTTTTTAACTCTGTGCATGTTTGGTTGGCCATGATACATTTTCTGTGCAGTAATTTGAACACTTACCTTTAGTCATGCCGTTATGAATGTGGCCATAGAGGCCTTTCTAGATTTCTATCTTGTAATCATTTGCTTTTATAAAATGGTTGTGTACTTAAACATACTTCTTAAAACAAACACTGTATGACGAGTAAATTTTCTGTTCTTAGAAAAATTTCTCTAGCCTTGGCAATTGCCACTAACATTTCATGCCTTTGCCTTGAACCATTGCCCAAAGTATTTTGAACCATTGTTCACTTTAGGCCTAAGCCTTTGGGCATACATCCGAGCTATTGAGTCATTGCTCGAACTGCTGGGTCATTGTCCGAACTGCTGGGTCATTGTCGGTGCTTTGGACTACCTTTTGGGTCCATCGCCCTATGCCTTGCTAGGACTACTTCCCATCGAGCTCAACTGAGAGATTGATGCCTCTCTTTCTATTGGGCTAAGAGACCAATGTCTCTTCTATCTCGCCGTGAAACTAATGCCTCTTAGACTTCAAACCTAAGTCTAGGACCGTTTCCTTTGTTTTGGGACTATTGGCTCATTCTTTCTATCTCGGTTGAGAGACCATTGCCCCCAGTAAGGAAATGAAGGCTTGCCTTTGCTACTTACTGATCTTCTTATTGATTTGAATAAAATTTGTAACAGATTTTTGAAGAAAAACTAGAAAATAAAAACTGCACTGAAATTTTTTTAGAAGGTTGGAAATATTTCAAGTCCTTGGAACCTCTCTGTCATTACGATCAACAAGTTTGTAGGCACCTTTGATGGGCTTGTCAATCACTTTGTATGGGCATTCCTAGTTTGGCCCTAACTTGCCATTAGCTAGATCTTTAGTGTTTTCCCAATTCCAAATTCTGTTGGATGGACTTTTTATTATGGACTTGAAAAATTGCCCTTGATAGAATGCCAATTCGATAATTACTCTTTATATATTTTCCTCGACTATAAATCAGTCTAATACAACGCAAATCACTAACATAGATAACAAATTCTTGGATTCTAGCTATTAACTTTTTGGTATATAACCTAAATTCGTATCATAAAAAAGAAATGGTATATTGATATACCCCATCCATTTAGGATAAAGCAAGCATGAAACAACAAAGATAGTGAAAACTCATTTGAGTAAGATACTGATTGATGTCACCGCTCAACCCAATTCAAAATCAAGACTTGACATAACAACTAATCAACAATAAGATACTAAGGTATGTTTCGAAATTCAAAATATTTTTCAATGACTCCAAATTACACTCAAACATTGGGAAATATATGTTTCAACTAGCATCAATCAAGTTAAGTCCAACCTCATTCTCATGCAATGTATCGAGGTACTCTCGTCACACAAAGAACTGAAAACAGAAGAAGTGAATTATAGAACGTGTCCTCATGTGTTTCCCGCATGTCCCATGTCCCCTGAGTGTTCTATGTTCCTTGCGTGTCCCTCACATATCCTATGTCCCCCGTGTGTCCATCACATGTCCCTCACGTGTCCGCGTGTCCCTCATCCCTAGGCATTCCTTGCATGTCCCTCACGTTTTTCATGTCCCCCCCGTGTCCTTCGCTTGTCCTTGGTGTGTTTTATTTTCCCCACGTGTCACTCACGTGTCCTGTCTCTCCCATGTGTCCCTCACCCCCTGCGTGTCCCTCAAGCATCTTTCATGTGTCCACTTCTCCCCCACAACAAACTAATTTTTACTAACATCATTTACCAAATTTTAGTGCAACATTTCATCAATTATATGCACCAAAGTAAAAGGATAAGCTACATGATTTCCCACATGACAAACTAATTCTTACCAACAACATTTATCCAAATGTAATACAACATTTCACCAAGTTATACGTACTGAACAATATACACATATCTTAAATTACTATGCACTTTATAGACTTCTCGACAAAGAATCAAGTCCAACCTAAGGAGGAAACATCCCGAGGGATCACCCACTATCCAAAAGAGGGGAGGTGTAACATGCATGGACCCAAAAACTACAAGTAAACATATGTGCAATATACAAAGTTTAGTAAAAGTAGATGGAGTGTTAGGTAGCTAATGCATAAATATTCCCGTTCAAGAGGGCCATGAGCCAGCCTTTCTTCTCTTCAACGAGAAAAAGTAAACGCGAGACACAAAAATGAAGAATAATGTTATTATATTATAAACCGACGAGTCCAAGTCAGTGTCCAAATTAGGAATGATTTGATCATCTCTGTTCCAATTCCCGAATTCAAAATTTGCTTTCATCACCACCCAATTCTCTGAACGGGGAATGAATCCCACCCTCCATCCCAGTCCCGCCTTGCCTCATTTTTTTAATAAAAAAAATCATCATATAAAAGTAATTACAAGTTTGCAATTCCAAAACTAATACATAATATAGACTCTAAATTTTATCAAAAATCACAAAATAAAAGGAAAAAATGAATTGAAGATCTATGTTTTGAAAACCTATTTAAGATTAATACATAAAATAACATAGTCTGAATTAAAAACTTAACTTTTTTTGCTTGATCTTTATACGCATATTGTCTTCCTAGAGTGGGATCAAACTCGTATATTCAATTATAAAGAAAGTTCTCATAAAAAAAAATCTTTCCTTCTATATCTAGAGGCTAAAGATACAAATTTTTATTATGAAAAACTGTTAAAAAAGCTTATTCATATTTGCGAAGATGATGTCCAACGTCTTTCTCTTCTTGTCTTGAGTCATACTCTGGTACGTCCACAAAAGATCTATATTTACATAAAAAATTTAAATTTTATTTAAGAAAAAAAGAATGATAAAGAGGGTAAAAAATAAAATTATAAATACTGATATGTAAAAGAGTTAAAAAGTAAAAATAATATATATTTAGTAATTATTTTAAAACAGTAGGAGAAGGGAAAGGACATATTAAGACATGTTACTGACATGTCTCCAACTTATTTTCTAAATTTTTTTAACTTTTACTTTAAAATCTAATCCGCGTTGTTTGAATAAATTTTCAAAACTCTAATCCAAACCGGATAAAGAACGAGTCGAATCAGAAATTGCCGTCACTGATATGTATGCTACTGAATTTTCCTCATTCTATGAACCATAAATTGATTGCGCGCTCTCTCTCTCCTCGGCAACACACAACTATCGCCACTCATATCGTCGATCATTCTCCCTCTACTCTCCGTCCGACATCTGTTGGAAGCATCGAAGCCACCGGCGCGACCACTCTCCACCGCCACTAAACCCTCGTTCACTGCCATCTCCGCTACGGCCAAGGCCAACACATTCACGCCTGCAGCTCGTTGTAGTCCTGTCACCACCTCACTCTCCATTGGAAACCTTGATCCGAAGGAGAGCTGGGGATTTTGGCGGACAGAAGATAATGGTCTAAAACTTTTCGTTCTTACTTGGTTCGCTGGCTCAACTCTCTCAATACGGTATGGCGTTGTTCTCATCACCGTATCTATCGCACACGATCAACCATTTCCCAAACCCCAATCCTAACACTATCTTTCCCTTGAGCCATCGCCCAAATCCCCTATTCGTCCGGTATCGGAATCTCAAATTCTCAGCAGCGGTCTCTGTCAAATCTCACAGCCAGAATTTGAACTCACTATTGCCCTCCGCCCCCAAGCCGCCACCAGAATCGCTCCGGCAGTTCGCAGCCTCCTCCATCTTCTTTCTCGGCCTTGGCATAAGTGTCTGCTCGGCAGCTGCCTCCACCCAGATTCCGGCCATCCCTGTCTCCAGTCGGCGGACAGTGGTTGAAGAGCAGAGAATCCCAGGTATTTATGACTTGTCGTCAAGAAATTAAAGTTGATAGCGTGAAAACATAGTACCGACCTGTTTATTGGGTTCATTTATTTTGTTAAATGATGATACGGAAAGCTTACAAATTTGAGTTCTACTGAGTTTAAACCTACCATTCATACGGAATTCAATTGAACCAACTATAATTTGATGTTTATGGGTATGGGCTCAGAGTACATGTCGAAGATTTGATATGTCAAAAGGTATGATTTTGGTGATGCAACCGAATACTTGATTATAAACCTCGAGCAAACACAACTCGCAATGGTGGACTCCTACATTTTTTTCAAATTAAATCCTTTTGTCCTTATTAAGCCTTTAAATGGCTTCTCGTTGTACCAAATTCAATAAAGCTGACATAATACACTCTAATATCTTCTTCTTTTATATTTGTAAGATGGTATCAGATCCAGTGACAAAATGCAGTAACGGTGAACTGGCTTTATCTTTGTTAGACAACACTCTTTGTGCCCTGGTCATCCATACCCGGCCCCTTGATTTAATGGCTGGCCATGGCAACAGTAAATTATATCTATCTTTGTGCATCCATAACCATGAACTCTTCTGCTTTGTGGTCTATCACCACGACCACCATGTTCTAATTAGCTGCATGCTCTCGCGAGACAAAGGCATTAGTGTTCACCGTTCGGCACTCCCATGTCTCTTGCAAACTTAAGTTGGTTTCCAGTTTGTTAACTTACTTGAGTTTGAGTGAACCACGTTACAGACACTCTCATGATGTTATGGTCCCTGCTGTTCATTGGCTAGCCTTTGGCGCCTTGGTCCACCTATGCCTTTAATAGTTGGTTATGGATAAAGGAAAACAAAACGCCAAATCAAATGGGGGCTCATTTCAGAAAGCTTGGCATAATATAAATACTGGTTTTGGACTTACAATTGCTTTAGATTATTTTGTTTCAGCATGCAAAGACACTACTAGAAGAAACATGAAGCACAGTGAAGTTAAAAGAAAAATTAAACTGCTTTCTTATTTTAGTATTACTCAAAACACCTAGTGACCTAAGGAAATATTATTTGTGCCGTGGAAAATCTAAGATAAAATCACTTGCTTGGGAGCTTTGCAGTCTAAGAAAGTGTATTAGTTTTTTGAGTCATCTAGCTTCGTCGCGCTCATGGGCATGAATCATTCAGATTTAAAATCCACAAGCACCACACATCTCAATAGATGTTATTAACAGAATTAAATGCAAAAAATAGTTCTGCAACAAGTTCGGCCGAAGCAAAAAGATGTCTTCTGCTGGTTGCTCCTTCAATCAGTTCTTGCAAACCCATTACTTTGGCGTTGATGATGCAATTGGTATCTTTAGTAGTGGAATATAACTGTGTGTCTTAATTTGGGTTGTATTGTAAAAAAGTAAATGCGAGCTTGTTAGTAATGATCAATAAGTCCTTATAGGATTGAATGAGCGATATGCGCAATTGGCAATAGTGTTTATCGGTTCCTTGTCTCAATTAAGAGTACTTTTTTGTTAAATGCCAAACAATTGTGGAAACAGAGAATCGAACTTAGAAATCAAATGCTGGAATAAATGAGATTAACTCTAATAATAACTAGACAAAACATTACGTAATCAAGATCAAAACAAAGTACGAAGCATATTGAGGTAGATTGCCACCTTGCTCAAGAGAAGTGGATAATGTTGTGATTGTTACTCCTTTTGTGTCTACAGACAATCAATTAGTAGATATCTTCACCAAGCCATTATGCAAGCCGCGATTAGAGCTATCATAGAATAAACTGGTTCTATGTGTTATCTATGTCCCAGCTTGAGGCGAAGTGTTAAAGAGTTTTTGTAGTTTTCATATATTTGTGGTAAGTATTCTTAGTATTAGGATGTGAGGGTGGGTTTGTCTTTTCATCTTGTACTCAATTTCTATATATTATTTGTATTAGGGTAGAGTAATGAACGCTAAATCCTGTCTTTCTCTAATCATAGATATAATGGATTCCCCTTTCTTAACCCTCTTTCGATTGATAGAAATGAGTCAAAGAACCGTTAACTGAAACTAATAATCTTACCTTAGAATTACAAAATTTGATCCATCCCAACCACGAAGTTGCAAATCTCATCCTTATCAAATTATCTATATCAGAAAATTCCGATTGTCATGATCATAAGCTTTCTTGATATTGACCTTACACACTAGTCACAACTCCCCAATCAGCTACACACTAATTTCCCACCAAGATTTGCTTTCCGCAACAAATGCATTTTGAGAATCCAAAATAACTTTGCCTACCAATGATTGAACCTAATTGCCAAAACATTAAGAAGAAGCTTATATTGCACCCCTGACCCCATAGAGACTGATTGGCCTAAAGTCACGAATGTTGTCCATACTATCTTTATTTGGGATCAAAGCATCAAAGGAAGCTAGCAATTCCCTCATAAATGTACTCCTCCCTATGTAGATCGAGTCCCCACCCTTATCCGAGCCATGAAACTACACCTCCTACAAGCATTCGCACATATATATATTTTTGCATAATCCTATCATCATTCCTCAATCATTGATTCCTCGACTTCTGTCTTCAACTAACCTCCTCTAATTAGCAATTCACTTGAATTTCTCTCTCGCTTTATCCGTCAATTGCTTTTCCTCATCCCACCGCTCTAATTTGCTCCACTTCATCAACCGAACAAATGTTAGTAATCGCCGTAGCTTTAAGATGGTCCAGATTACGGAAAACTTCGTTATTCTATATTTTTGACATCCTATTTCAAATGCTTTAGTTTTTTTTTTCCTGAACAAAACTTGTTGAGCTATGGAAAATGTAATCGCTACACCATTTTCCACAATCCTAGGTTGATTCATATGGTGTGGATCCCAAGCAGAGTCATCCATGTTTTGCATTGACGGATTCTTCATTTCTGTTGAATGGAAGGATCATTTTCATAATGTTGACAGTTTTTGTTGCCTAGGCCTATGCTGAATCATGCTCCAATTTTGTTGGATAACGGTGGTGTGACGTGTGCTCGAGTCCGTTAGGATTTGAGAACATGTAGTTAGAAGCGGCAAGATCGTGGAAAATGCATTTGTTGAGCTCTGATGAAACACATGCCTATGCTCCAGCATTGGAGCCTAGGTGCACCTAGAGAACTTCTAGAAAACCTTTTGAACTCCTGTACCATATATACTCCTGAGAAGGCCCACAGAAAAGCATCCCTTGTGAATTTGAGAAGACAAGAGGCTGAAAACCTCTCACTTCACTCTTGAAGATCTCCTTCACCCTCTTATTCCCATATAATTAACACTCCTTCGAACTGAATCTAGTCCTCCTTTGACCCCCATGCCTCCCTCACCACCTCCATCGAAACTGCACACATCTTCGTCTCCTGTAAGTATACTACATCCACCCCCTTTTCCTTAAGACACGTATTCACCAGTGATCTTATTTCCAACATTTGAACCCCTCGCGTTCCCGCTAAGGATTTGGATCCTCATTGAGATGAAGAGAATTTGCACCGACCCCTTCTTCCACCCCTTCACCTTTCATCGTTCTTTAATTGTTTGTGAATTTTGTAACTCCCTCACCCCTTATTACTCCTCCCCTCACTTCTCCCACCCTCAAGCACTCTCCTCTTCCCCCACTTGTCCTTAGTATTACAAACAAGTACATCGCCCTATCCTCAAAGCCATCACAAGAAAGGCCAAGGAATGACCTGAAGCCCACAATACGCGTCCCTAGCCAGTTATAGATATCTCTTTGCGATGCCGCAATTTCTAAGCATGTTTTCTTCGGCACAAAAGAAGGAACAGTAGCGCAAACAACCTCCCCCTTCTTTTAATCCCTCCTCCGTGTTCCCCCTTCTTTTAATCCCTCCTCCGTGTTTTCTTCGGACCCCCTGGCACGTCCTCGTGAGTCAGCGAAATTGCGCCATTTCTACAATCACCACCACCCTAAGGGCTAGTAGGATGAAGAATTTGGATTGGATCCACTCTAATAGAACAATGCTTACTAATTTTCCAAGAATTCATCCTTCCATCCTATACCAGGTCTTTTGCTTTATTGGTCTGGCTTGCAAAACAAGATTTCGAATTACCCCAGGGCTAAATTGTTGGCAACCCATATCCGACCTTGCACGATTGAAAGCTTTATAGCCAAGAGAACAGTCCGCATAGCCCTTGGAAACTATTCTACTAATTCTGAAATTCTGCATTCCACTCCAACCCTACTAGCAAATTCTCTCTCACATCTTCCCCCCATACTACCACTCACTGCCCTCACCGCACCTACAAACCCCACCCGATTCCTGTTGCCACCACCCACCCTACTAATTTCCATCTTTGGCCCATCCGACTGGACTAGCAACATGCATCTCCATCCCCCTGCTAATAGTGTGGTAGGAATCTGTCACCCTTAACTAAATAGCTTGCATCCCCTTTGTGGTTTAACATAATCCGGCCAACGACCAACAATCTATGAGTAGGGGATGGCCATCAATTGACCAATGCTTAGACAACATTCTCTGCGCCTCCTCTCTAGGCTGGAAAGAGTAATTGAACAAATCCTCACTATGATTTGTAACCCTCGGCCAAAATTAGCCATAGCTAAAACACCCAAAGCTAAAACACCCAAGTTTTAATTGACTTCTCGTCCGCTTCCTCATCTTCAATGCCCCCAACTTCCCCACCTAGCACCCACTTAAGAAGTGTAAGATTGGACGCCCAGAATCAAAATTGACTTTCACATCTACATCCACCTTCCTATTCCCAGCTCACATCATAGCCGGTCCCTTTGGCCACAATTGCAACCTGTTCACGGGATCTAGCGTTGCCCTCCTACACCAACCATTACCTAACCCGAAACTTTTCAAGGTAGAAGCAAACATCCTCCACCCAAGCTACTAAACGATTCTAGAATGAATATCTGATTCCTTCATCACCCTATTGCTATGACTTTGCCCGCCCCTGTTCTTCTGCATCAAAGAGCGATAGCTGTCTTCCTTTTCCGAAGTCTTCCAAAGAACTCTTAACTTCATCTTCGGGGAAGATTTCTTATTGAGGATTTTGATTAGCCATGAGATCTCAAAACCCACTAAAGTTAAATATCTTCTTGCTGCATTACCTCTCTGTACTATTGGAAGATGAATCCGACCAATCTAATCACCACCCATACTTTCATTCTAGAAGTTAACCTTACACCACAAATCTTCTACTCGTCATAGCCAACAACTGCCTGCTACCACTCCATCAAATCCGATTAGGAGAACTCAACGGATAGAAACACGGGATGATTTCAGATCAAAGTTCTGTATCTGGGTCTAATTCCAAATGCTCTAGTTTGCGTCAGAGGCTGGTTAAGCCAAAAGGGAGGTCATTTTAGATTGGAGAGACCTGTGCGTGTCATTCTTGATGTATGAGGCTTTGTTTTACTCCATCAAAGCTTTGAGGACCAGATCGCGACAGATTGAGACATGTTGAAAAAGACCTGGACTAATTTGATCTGAAAGTGGGGTTGCCGGAGGTAGGGAAGCATCCAGCGAGGATCATCGGAGCTATGAGAATCTTCATGTCTAGTCTCACACTCTTTGCCTATATTCTTGTTTATGGTTATGCAAATTTGTATGCAAGATCTCGTGCGAGCTTTAGCAGCTTATGTTGAGGTTTTACATGTTTTTTAGGAAATAAAAATAAAGGGATGTGAACTTGTTGATCTACATGTTTGAAGCCCTTTTTTGAGTTGAAAATTTATCTACATCATAGGTAATTAAGCATATGTTAATTTTCACATTGTTTCTTTCATTTGTAATATTTAGTAATGCTTGGGCATAATACTAAAAGCAAAGTTCTGAATGGTAGTTATCATGGGTGAATATTTTGAAACGGTTGGAATCTATAATCAATGGTTCAATACCATTTATGGAATACTATAAAGGTTATTTTGCTTTTGCTTAGTTTGTCTCATTTTCCCTTTTTTCACATGAAATATGTGGACTAGTATGCTTAGATTGATCACTAATCACTTTCCGTTTCATTGACTGATCCTATGAGATGGGTGAGGGTCATGACACTTCCAATGGCCACACTTTTAAGTCTCTCTTACCTTTTCCTCCATTGCCAGAGTTACTAGTTTATTATCTATTTATGACTACATTTACATTTTATTTCTTTGATGCTGGATTTATCAATAGCTGACATGGAGACCATTTTCTGAACACAGATCAGGATCATTCGAGAAAATTTGGAGCCATAGAAAACCTGGAAGATAAGGATCTAAAAGGAGCATTTGAAAAGTGGAAGTCTAGAACATATGCCTTGACAGTTCCCTTGAGAATTGTTGCTTTACGTGGCTCCATACCTCCTTCATGGGTCAAGGTCATCTATATAACTCATTTTGCGTTTCCATTTGTGTGATATTGATACCTCTGAGTATACTTCTCAAAATATATTCCTACACACACATTTACATATTTTGTTATTTCTTTTAACTTTTCCTGAAAGCAAGTAAACAAAAAATGCTCTATGAAAAATCCTAGACTGCCTAGGTTATGAGATTTCTTATGTTTTGATCTCTTTCAATGAGCAACCACTAATCAACCTAAGTGACCCAACTATGAATGAAAAACAATCAATCAGATGAACACCAGATATACATGGAAAACCCCTAAATGGGTAAAAATCACAGGAAGGAATCAATGCACTATACTCAAATGTGTAGTTACAAGCAATCTTATCCTACGATTTGAATCATTGCAATTACCTTAAGATTTACTTGTCGAATCCTTGTTCACCACACCTAGTGCTTGACATCTGCTGTCTTGAATCCACAAGCCTTCCATTTGCTTCTCGGAGATCCAACAAAGGACTTTGTCTCGCTTAGGTTCTCACCCTAGGCTTCCATCAAATCAAAGTAGAAGAGCAATGAAACTCGCTTGGAGATCTTTAATACGCTTCAAGATCCATAGATCTAAGTTAATCTCCAAGAATTATCAAATAAACACTCTCAAATCTCTCTATAGATTTTTAGGGATGATTTTCGCATAAGGGATGGAGAGTACAACGCTGGGTAAGTCAACATTTGACCATCCCACATATTTATAACTTCTGGTTGTTGTCCCAATTCAATCGATCGATCGATCGATTTTAGGTCAGTATATAGCGCCCAAAATTTGATTTTTGAAAATTTGTGTTCTTGGGAGTCCCTGATGATTAAATAAACCAAAAACCAAGATTTTACCATGATTGCAATTTTAGAGAGATGCGAAAGCGAAAGCGAAAGTTAAAGCCTATGGGGTCGCTTCTTTGAAACCCAATCGATTAATTTCAAATTCGATTGGCTGGTTTTAAGTTAGATTGATCGTTAGGTAACTGAACTAACTCTCAAAAAAAATTTCTCCCAGCTTGCAAGTCCATTTTGACCTAGTAAATGTTCGAATCACAATTGATCTATTCGATCAAAAACTAGTTTGATCACTGGTTTTGATTGTTGATTTGATCTTGCCAGATTCAAACGTTGCTCCCCTAGTCTTCAAGCGCTGCTCCTTTGATCTTCGAACACTGGCCTCCTGTTCTTGCGCGAACTCCTGCTGATCAATTCTTGTTCCTGCAAGAACTCTTGTTGATCGATTCTTGTTCCTTTAAGAACACCTTGCTAATCACCCCTGTTTTGATTATTACTTCTGCTTGTCGACCTCGATCAGACTGCTGTTCTCAGTCAATTAGTTCTCTGATTGTTTGGTCATTAAACATTCATTGGTTACGGATCGTTACTTCTGCTTCCTATAGTTTAGTGATTTGCTCACAATGGCTTCTAGTTCTACTTCTAGTATATGTGTTGGATTGTTTGATTCCTGATCTTGTGACATGATTTCTATAACTTCCATGAGGTTAATTGGGGAAAACTATGCTCCTTGGGCGATGGTTGTTGAGGTGTGTTTTTTGGGCAAGAACCAATATAGTTTTCGACAGATGATCCTCCCAATGATTGATTGAAAATTTGTTGATTGGAAGGTGGCTAAGGATGCTTAGATTCATATTGGGCTGTGAACAATATGGAACCTCAGATTAGTATCACTTTTGTATTCTTGCCTATTGCCACACTTGCGTGGCATCAAGCGCAAGAATTGTATTCTGGTGTCAACAATTTGTGCAAACTTATGATCTTCATCAAATCTATTTCTCTATTGCTCTTGGTGATTTATCTTCATCAAGCGCAAGAATTTTTGTGTTTGTGCTACTATTTTTTTAATTAAACCTATCCCCTACTTATACATGTCTTAAATTTTGGAAAACTTACGAGTTGGCATGTCCTGTTGTATCCGTGTTGTGTCCGTGTCGTGTGTCCGTATTCCTATTTCTTAGCTTTCACCAAACCATTGTTCAAGCCACGGTTAGAGTTAGTATGTAAAGGACTGGGGCTCTATACTACTTAGTTCACAACTTGAGGGGGGAGTGTTAGGACTTATGTGGAGTTATGTCCTTGTGTTAGTAAGTTAATTAGTAAGTGAGGGGTATAATTGCCCTGTTCACGGTGTTCTCTTAACATAAACGAGTAACACTCAAAACACTTTTTTCTTCTTGTCTAATAACAGTTATATATCGACAGCCCATGGCAGTCATATCCCATACCTCTACCCAAGTATCGAGTGTCCCACTCGTGTACTTGTTAAATGTAGGAGTGTCCATGCAAGATGTTGGCAGTGTTTGCACTTTCATTCAAGTTTTTGGATATCTTCATAATACACCTTTTTGCAAACAGGAATTCTTGCAATCTCAAGGAAGGAGAACAAGGTTATGTTTAGAGCTCCGCGGAAGTCTCAGAAACATCTTTTCCGATCTTTCTAAATCTTCTATCCAAGGAAACATTGGCCCTAAATCTGCTGCAGCAGCTGATATTATTACTGTTGGAGATTCCTGGCTTAATTTTGCTATTAGAAAGGGTCTAATTGAGGCCCTTCAAGGGGTAGAGGACCAAGATTGGTTTAGACGCTTAGATGACAAATGGAAGGTAAGGATATAATCTGATTTTATGGTGTTTTTATACACCAACCCTTACTATTTAAGTCGATGACATTGCAAAGTTTTTTCACATTGGCCTACACTTGCGGAGGTCTGTTACCAAATTGTGAAAGAAAGAGAACATGTGTCAAAAAATTATTGTCTGATGAGTTGCGGATTCAAATGACTTGTGACTTTGAGAGGAACTACTTTGTGTTAGTGACAATGTTATGTTTGTTTTCACCATTTTGGTCTTCATCTCCTATTTTCTTCTCAATTAGGAACTGCTTTTACCTTTGCAAAATTTGTTGAGTAGTGTTACTCTAAGAAAAGATAGGTCAAATTATCCTATGTAAAATCAATCTAGTGGCATCATTTTAATATTTGGTGTTCAATTTGAGAAACTAGAAAAGGTGAAACTCTCATCCTTTGAATTACTAGTTGGTGGTAGTCACGACACCCTTCACACAAAATTCATGTTGCAAGTGCTGCAGATCAATCTTTGCTATACCTGGCTTACGTTTCTCGATACATAGCCAACTTTTTCTTGAATCCTTTTATGTTGCAACACAAGGTTCCTTGTTTTCTGTGTGATTTGAGATTTAGAAAAAACTTCTTGGCCAATTGGTAAGTTAAATAGTAAAGTTGTCTGCTAACTTTCACGGGGGGTGGGGGGGATGTGACATGGACTCTTCGATCTTATCAGTGTATAGGTGCCCCTTCACTTATAACAAGGATAAGCCTACACGGTATGTGTGCCGCCCTCGTACCCAGTTGGACACTGGATGCTTCATTGTTAACATATTTTTTTAGTAAAAAGAAGCTTGATTTTGGTAGAAAGCAAAATTTTGTAGGTTTCCTACATTGATGGAAGATGGATTTGTTTCACTGAAGTCAAATTTGTGCTACCCCTACCAATTCAAGAAAACGGTTTACTCTTACTCTTACTGTCGGCCGCCTTACATTCTTGTTGTTTGTAAGCCACAAGGCATCAATCTCCTAGTAACTAGGTTGCCACAACACCTCACATCCTATTGAACTCGTTCACCTCCTGAAGAAGCGAGCTCGCCACCAAGGATTGCTCTTGCCTAAACTTTCATCTCCTAGTAACTAGGTTGCCACAACACCTCACATCCAATTGAGCAAGGCATGTGGTATGGAGGCTAGAGCGAAGAGATTTGTCAAGGCTTATTCCTCCACGAAGATAGCTCCATCTTTACTGAGCACGTTAACCGCTTGACATTTGCCTGACACCTAAGAGCCCGTATCATACCTACAGCCTGCCTTATGATACAGGACTCCACATATCATGTAAACCATTTGAAGAGTCTCGTGATACAAAACCCAAGTTTTGATCATAAGACTCAAAGAAACCCTGTCAACCTCCATTTTGTTCCGCCGATGAGAAGGTAACCAACTAGCTGGCTTTCCCTTTCTCCAAGGATCCTGTATAATGACCCATTGACGCATCATCATTATAGATAAGCATTCAAGACACATTGAACACCATGAGCATACTTTGCTTTCTGGTTTACTGCTCTGAATCTCTCTCTCTCTCTCTCTCTCTCTCTCTCTCTCTCTCTGTGTGGCTGCCAAGAGCTCTCTCCTCCTCAACGTCCGATGGTCTCGAGCCTTAAATACCAATACCAATATATACACCTATATTACTCATGCTTTGTCTCTTTGTTTCCCAAAATGCATCTCCTCTTTAAAAATGTCGAAGCATAAAAGTTGTACTTCTCAAAAAATATCCCTTTTAAATGGTTATGAATAGTTTTAAATGTGTAGCTATAAATAGCTTTAAATGTTTGGTATTGTTAGATTTAATAATAATCCATTAATAATATTCTCCTCATTACACTATAGTTATACAAGAGGAAAAAGAAATAAAAGAATTACACTATGACCCTTATCTATGACCCTGTTTACGTGCTAGAATAAATCTAATACTAAGTACATGACACACACATAACTCAACACTCCCCCTCAAGTTGGTGCAAATATATCAATCAGACCCAACTTGAACACAATGGGATGGAAAGTCTTGTTGCCTAGCCCTTTTGTGAAGATGTTAGCTAATTGATCTTCAAATCTCACAAAAGGCATACATATAGAACCCTCACTCAATGTCAATCTCTATATGCTTCGTTTTGTCATGTTGAACAAGATTATGAGCATTGTTTATGGCAGCTTTGTTGTCACAGCTGAGTTTCATAGGACCATTATCAAACATTTCCAAATCACGTAATAAGGTTTAGAGCCACGGGGGCTTACAAACACCATGAGTTATAGCTTTATACTCAGCTTCTGCGCTAGACCGGGTGACCACTGATTGCTTTTTACTTCGTTAAGTAACCAAATTTCTCCTAAGGAGAGTACATTAGCCAAAAGTAGAGCGTCTATCATCCACAGTGTTGTGCCCCAAAGAATCAAACCTGAACACACATGAAATAACAGAGAGACAAAACAATTTACGTGGTCCTCAAGATCGGGTACATCCATGGACGAGAATTTGTATTCGAGAGAGTTACAAATATACAGAAAACTCTCAAATTCTCAACTGATTAAACTAATTTCTGCCTTGTTCGCTTTACCATTTCCTTCAGAATACATCAGTATTTATAGAGAAATATTTGCACTATTTTCTTCCATGCTTAAACCAAATTGAGGTGTGAATGCAATTCTCCAAGTCCACAAAAAAGGCTGCATTAAATTGGAGCCAATCTTGAAGATATTCTACACATGTTAAATGAGAGTTGTTGATTTGAACTTATCTTTAGTGATCTTTAACAAACTCCACTTTGGCGACAAATTTTCTCCAAACAAATCGTACTATCAATATATACGATTTGAAATTCGAAAAACATAATAGACATGACTCTATATTAGCTCGGACCAATAAGAGTCAAGAGAGTAGTAGCAGGCGGAAGCAAATAGACAAACTCTCTTTAGATAGGCATAACCGAAACTTAACTGAGCTGAGCTGAGCTGAATCAAACCAAGCGGAACTGAATTGCAAATATCATTGCTCGTACAAACATAATACAGGAACATGGGTTACCAAAACAATCCAAGCAGAAGAGCCAGGTTTCTGAAGTTTCAAGCAAGCTTCCAGAAATAAACTTCAACCAAATAAGACTTGATAGCAACAATCGAAAAATTCCCAGGAAAGAATGGAGGGGTCACAAACAGTCCCACTTAAAACCTATTCTCTTTCAACACATAGTGTTGTTTTGACAGAATTTTCCGGTGTTGAATTACAAGAATTACCACATTTCAAATGGGTCGCGACGACATCAGGTTCCGATAACAAACAGAGAACAGGTGACACTTGAGACGCACCAATGTCTCCAAGTTGTCACTAATCGCCTAAAGGTGCAAGCACCTGGGGATGGTTAAACTAGTTGCAGATGGACCAGGTCCAAACCCCATTTGGCTCCAATCTCAATGACCTTTGTCAATAGATCAGCAGCGCCCTTTTCTGAACCAAGATTTTTGCTGTCAATGGCAGCTGTTCCACCTGAAGTTGTACTCCCTTTAAGGACATGCAAGTTGTTATGCCGTGTACCTTTCATCACCACCAGATTGTTTGATACAATCTCCAGAGCTCCACCAAGCAATGTAATTTTCAAGCCTATGGACTCTAAAGCTCCCAAAGAGAGAAGATTTTGTTCCAAAGTTGGAACATACCAAACATCGAACAGAACAAACGTGGATCTATCAAATAAACGCAAATTGATGTTACTTATCCCTAGAATCTTACAGGTATGACCATTACCCATAAAGACTGAAGCACCATCCAACTCCTTAAAGCTCGAAAACAAGTTCCCATTGGAACACATATGATAGGAAGCACCAGAATTCAATATCTATTCACCTGAATGAATATCACAAGATAAACTCACAGGTGTGAACGCTAGATCCTTCTCTTCAATTGCAACAATGGCTTTGGCATGTTTGTCAATCGCTTTTTGGCGAGCTCGACAATTTTTCTTCCAATGCCCTTTTTTTCTGGCAATAGGCACAGACGTCTTTTGGGATCTTATTATGGTTGTAGACTTCTTTTGACTGAGGCCTGCCTTTTGCAAGTATAACTTCAGCAGTTGTGTCCCTATGCACCTGTTTATCCTTCCTGCGATACTCGTTATTGATAAGCGCATGGCACACAACCTCATAACCGACCTCTGCTTTACCGTACAGTGGAGTAGTGATCAGATGATCATACTCGTCAGGAAGAGAATTCAACATCAACAGAGCCTTGTCCTCGTTGAGGATTTCGGCATCAAGATTCTGAAGATCAGCAAGTATTTTATTGAACTCATTTATTGTTCATTTACAGAGCTACCTGCTCGATACTGGAAACGAAAGAGTTTCTTCTTCAAGTAGAGGCGGTTCTCTATACTTCTCGCCATGTATTTCTCCTCGAGCAAATTCCATAACGCCTTAGCCTTCGTTTCTTTCATTACGGAGTACTTCTGGTTTTTTTCTAGCCATACACGAATCATGCCGCAAGCTTGACGATTCAGTGTATCCCAGTCATTCTCATCCAAATCATTGAGCTTATCCTCCAAGGTAAAATCCAAGTCTTGTTGGATCAATATGTCTTTAACCTCGTATTGCCACATTCCGAAGTTGTTAGTTTCATTGAACTTTTCAACCTTGAACTTTGCATTGGATACTGTAGGAGTACGCCTTATGAAGCTCGTAGAGGGGCCTGACATCTTTGTTTCAATAGGTCCTAACATCTTAATGCCTTTAGCTCCACCGCGGACAATATCTGATGCCAAAAAACGCTGAAAATGAACATTTTTCAGCTAAAATCAGCCAATACACCAATTTTTGAGTGGAATTGCAGAAAATCGAGTCCACTGTTGGATCTGGAACGTCGAGACTGATTAAGAACCGATCCCCAAAAATTTTAACAGGAACTGAACTGAAATTTTTAGAACTTTAGGAACTGAAATGCAATTTACTGAGTCAACTGGGCTAGTCGATTGGGTCAACTTGATCCAACGGGTCGAATCCAGTTAACTGAGTCCGAACAGATCCGATTTGACTCGGTTGTTACTTAGCTCCAGAAGATAGTGCTACATTGGATCAAATCTCCTTTCACCTTCTACCTTTCTGCAAAACATAGAAGGAATGGGAAAAACAGATCTGAAAATAGAGCGAAGCAGGGCACTCTTAAAGTAGCCCGTTTGAATGCATCGGAGCTCTGTTTTTTGCACCGTTTGCTCCGTTGAATTCGAATAGGAGAAAAGAACAAAACACCGTGCTCAAAATAAATTTTTGAGCAATTTCAAATCTAGACAGAAATTAAAAAACAGGTTTCGAAACTCTAATTTTAGAATTTTTCAAGTATTATGGGCTCCTAGGCTCTGATACCAATTGTTGTGCCCTAAAGAATCAAACCCAAACACACACAAAATAACATGGAGAAAACAATTTATGTGGTTCCCAAAATCAAGTACATCCACGGACAAAAGAATTTGTATTTGGGAGAGTTACAAATATACAGAAAACTCTCAAACCTCAACTGATTTTTACCTTGTTCGCTCTACCATTTCCTTCAGAATACTTCAATATTTATAGGGAAAGATTTGCATTGTTTTTTTCCATGCTTAAACCAAATTGAGGTGTGAATGCAATTCTCTAAGTCCACAAAAAAGGTTGCATTCAATTGGAGCTAATCTTGAAGATATTCAATACATGTTAAATGAGAGTTGTTGATTTGAACTTATCTTTAGTGATCTTCAACACACAGAACCAACCCAGTCGGCTTCAGTGAATGCCTCCAACCGCAGGTGACCATGATTAGAAAACATAAACCCTTTTTCTATTGTTGATTTGAGATACCTCAAAATACGATAAACTGCATCTAGATGTGAACTACAAGGATCATGCATAAACTAACTAACAACACCAATTGCATGATTAACATTCGGTCAAGTGTGGGCTAAGTATATTGGTCAACCTACTAGGCGCTAATATCTCTTCGTATCAGTGCACTCCCCCAAGTTTCGACTAAGATGATGATTCGCCTAAATAGGAAAATTTGCAGGTCTACAACCCAACATATTTGTTTTTTCCAAGAGATCAAGTATGTATTTTCGTTGGGAGATAAAATTACTCCTATCAGACCTTGCCACTTTCATTCCAAAAAAGTATCTCAGTGATTCCAAATCCTTAACTCTCGAACTCTTGAGCTATACTGAACTTGAGATTAAAAATCTCATCCACATCATTGCCTTTTATTATTATATCATCGACATAAACAATAAAGACAATGATCTTATCAGCACTTCCATTGATAAACATTGTATGATCGACATGACTCTGTTTGTACCCGAACCTCAACGTAACCTGTGAAGCCAAACCAAGTCCTAGGTGACTGTTTCAACCCATAAAAGGTCTTTTTCAATTTACACACCTTTTCCTCTGTCTCAAAGGAAGAAAAACTTTGTGGTATATCCATATAAACCTCCTCCTCTAACTCTCTACGAAGAAATGCATTTTTCACATCAAACTGATAAAAAAGCGAATTTAAATTTGTAGCACAAGAGAGTAGAGCTCGCACATAGTTTATCTTCGCTAGTAGAGCAAAAATCTGCCCGTAGTCAATACCATAGGTTTGATTAAAACCCTTGGCAACAAGTCTCGCCTTGTGTCTCTCAAATGTACCATCAGCATTGTTTAACAGTGAAAATCCACTTGCATCCCACTGATTTCTTTCCTCCCGGAAGTGATATTAGCTCCTAAGTGCTATTTTTTTTTAAAGATGTTATCTCCTCTTCCATAGTTCCTTTCCATTTAGGCATCATGGCTGCATCCTGCCAATTTAGATACCAAATTTTTAGCGTTAGAAGTTATAATAGCTGACAAAGATCAATAGCTGTACAAGTTTTGACTTTTGACAGCTGTTTCTCCAATAAAGCTGAGGAATTAATTAACATTGAGAACCATCACATTGTTTGATCTGTGATGTGGAAAGGCTTCAAAGGTTTTATTGGCTGTATAAATTCCGTAGATATCACTCTTGTTTGTGTTTCAGCGAATTTGTATTTTCATTTGTCTACTTTTTCAGTTTGAAGAGTTAAATTGGCTGTGCATAAACAATAAACCCATAATATGGCAAGAAGGAAATAATTAATTGGAAAACTGAAAAACCCCTGCTCCATGTTTTATTGAATCTTAATGACAGTGATGTGTGGTTATTAACTTTTTTCTTGCTGAACACGATGCCGTGGACAGAGCACATTGGAGAAGACAGATTCATGTAGTCGACCCCAATCTATTACAACTTAAGGCTCAGTTTGATTTTGTTTTACTGCTGTTTTTTTCCAAATAAACCTGTCACTGAACCATTGTGCTGCTTCTAAGATACTCTCAGGTATATTTATGCAGGAACAGTGAGGGGAACTTAGATGCTAAGGGGTCTGTGTGGGCTGCTCCATGTAGATGGGGAAGTGTAGTTGTTGCTTACAAGAGAAACAAATTTCAGAAGCATAATTTGGCTCCAATAGAGGTGATTTATTTTTCAGGCTGTGAATGTTTACAATCTATAGAGACCAAATAACTGATTTCCTTCCCTTTTTGTTAGTTATGGATAGTTTTGGATGCGGTTCATTACTCTTGTTCTGCTGATGAGGTCGGATAGTTCACTATGTTAAACCAAAATTAGTAGTCATAATTGAACTAATGGGGGGGGGGGGGGGGGTGGTTGTATTGACACGTTCTTCATTGTCTTCTACTTTCATCATCACATCTTTTGATGTCTTCCTCTTTTGCAATACTACTAACATTTGTTTCTAGTTTGGCCAAACGTAAAATAAAAGGGGGCAGAATACTTTTAGAGACTTGTTTGTATTAATCCAAACAATAAAGGGTTCTTTTGGTACGAAGAACATAATTAAGAAGGGGAACGTTGTACAAGAATGTTGTGGTACCATAATGGCACTTGTGTGCATACTATTTCAATTTATTAGGTTACTTCCAGAGACTTGTTTCGTATTATCCGAAGGATAAAACGTTCCTTTCGTACAAGGGACACAATCAAGAATGGTAACGTGGTAAGATAATGTTGTGGTACCACAAGGCCTTTTGTGGATTACCCTATGAGGATTTATTATGATACTTCAATACGCGAGAACAAGATTTTACACTTTTGCAACAAGTTCATATATCCCGCACGTACAAGTCATTGTGGATGCACACTCTTGGATGGATCGTGCTCTTTGAGATATTGGTCTGAATGTGAACGAGGTCTTGGTGTCATAATCTGTACTCGCATTCATTGTATTAGCCACAAAACTACATGTGTGAGTTTAAGTTAATCTTGCTTTGGGAATAAACAGTCACAATGGAGCCATTTCAGGACCCAATCCACCTTGAATTTGATTAAGTATTGCTTGTGAAGTTTGTGTTCGCTATATTATTTTCAAAGTCAAGTTGGACATAGTTTGGCAACAGATCATGGCGTCTTGGTGATCTTCCCTATCTAATGGGGAGTAGGGTGATAAACGAACCAAGATACTAGAGTTCGAGCTCATGTTTGCACAATAAAAGTTTGTTGAAGATCATTTTGTTACATAAAGAAACTAAGCCTTGATATTTTTTTTAAGCCCGTTCAGTTTTAAAACAAGCTCGAACAATCTACTACTCAATTCGTTAGGCTTTATGATACATAAGAACTCCAAGCTACTCAAGAGTCAAGACCAATCCATGATGGGCCCAATTGAAGATTTTTTGGGATCACCTCGCCTCATAAAGAAAGGGTTAACAGATGTCTGTTATTTATCTTTTTAGTATTAGTCACGCAAGGATCGTTTTGTCTTTTGCATTGTAGGCTCCTCTTAAATATTTATAACATTCATGTATTAAGGTTAATTAACACCCTAATCACTTTTGTCTCTAATAACACGGCATGAGCGCGGTGATCCACAGCTGAAACTTGCTGCACCACCACTTGCCAGCATCGCCATCAACTAGCACTGCACCAGATAGCGGCCCACTAGATTTGGACCCCCTACATATCAAAACCCTACGATTGCAACTCGCTACCAATCTAAAAACCCTACAAACCTTAAGCCTACAATCAAAATTCCCTATTGATCTCATTGCAATTGATTCAAAATCCCCAAGTACGAGATGTTTTGGATGTTCTAGTTCGTCTCTGTCGTTGCTTTGATCCTTCTACCCTTCTACGGATTCGATAGTCTGGTTTGTTTTGTTCTTACGTTCAGTTTATCGTGTTCTGTTTACTACACTTCTATAGGCATTAACACTGTTCTTTGTTGTTGGTAGTCTTTATGGGGTAATGTTCAGTTGACTTTGGATGTCCGTTCGTTATTTTGTGACTTATTTTTCATGACTTTCTATTCTACATCTACTACCACTGTTAATTTTTTCTAGTTCCCCTTGCTCTCCTAAGATCTACATACCACGGATGCGGACACGGGACTTTGGAAAAAATGGGGTTACGGACATGATGGGGTCATGGCAATTTTTTTGACATATAATATATATACATATTATATAATGATTAATGAATGAACATTAATACAACTCAAACAAAATAATAATACAATCAATACAAATCAAAGAGATGTCCTAGATGAATGTATTATGTTTGAGTTGATTAAATATATTGAAGAAAAAATATATATGTGTAGAGCAAAAAACGTACCATTGTACTAGAGATCGCGGAGATGGAGATAAAAATGTAGATATGTTTGAGTATTTTAGGATTTGAAACTTTTAATTGTAGTTTCAACTCATATATTATGTAATAACATATTTGTCCCCCCAAAAATTAAAAAACAAATAACAAATCTACCTCTGTCGTGTTCCAGCCGTGTCCCCCCATGTACTCGTTGTGTCCCTCGCGTCTCCCCTTTCAAAAAATTAATTAATTAATCTGACACGCCAATGGTGTGTCCGATATGTTTTATAGTGTGTTCTCGACGTGTCCGTGTGTCCGGAGTGTCCGACACAGGTATGAGGACCTTTGAGGAGTGTCCGTGCTACATTGCCCAAGATACTATCACTTCTAGGAGGTTGGATGGTAAAATTATGCCATTTGGGTTAAGGCTGTTGGAGTAATTATATTGGGAAGATGCAGTTTAGCTAAGCTCTAGATTAGTGGTACATTGGTTTTCTTACCTATTGCCAAACTTGTTTGCGCAAGGCTCATGAGTTATATTTCGGTGCCAATAATTTGCTTCAGACTTACAATCTTCATCAGAATTAGAATTATTTCTCTTTATTACTTGGCAATTTGACTTTGGAGGAGTATTCTGCTATGTTTTGTGGTGTTTGCGAGAAACTTAATATTTGTTAGCCCCACTCAATTAATATTCAAGATATGCAACGCCAGCATGAGGCTATGCATGTGGCTCGTTCTTTACCTGGTTTGCCATCCTCATACAATGCTATTCAGCCTCAGCTTTTCAGTGCTCTGGACTTGCCCTTACTTGGTGAGGTCTTTAGCCGTATTAGGTTGGCCTATCTCTGAATCTGATGCTGCTTTTGCTTTGTTTCATGATTGTTCTGCATTAGTTACCACAAATCCACCAATGCAGTAAGTGCAATGACAAGACACACGGGAATGACCAAGTCGACCACCAACTGCATGACCTTTGCGGCTTGAATCGTGACCAGACCCACAGCCACCTCGATTGTAATCAGGCCCAAATCCTCCACAAATTACTCCCCCTGACTCCTGACTACCACGTCTAAAACTACAGGAAACAAACCCACCAGAATCGCTCATCTGCACTTCTGGTTGCGGTTTCTGAGGATGAGGGCCACCAGTTACCTTGTTCCTCCAACTCAGGACCTCACGTGGTTACTATTCCAAAGGATGAGTGTCATCGCCTTGTATCTATCCAGCTATCTCACAGGTTTTAATCTTTCTTCTTGACTGAAAGCACAGGTAAAGAGAAACGGCTCACACTGAGTCTTGTAATTCCATTTTGCAACATTTCTCAAACCAGTTTCTCAATTTCATTTTTTTGAATTTTGGATACCTGTAGGGCTTGACACTTACAGGCTCAACTTTGAGAGGGATTTTATGGTCAGCAGGCCTTGAGGGAGGCAAGGTTTTAGGGTCTTCAAAGATAATCATGAAATTGCTGGAGGATTAACTGGACCTCAGGATGAATCTTGGGTTCTTCTTTCGATGCAGCCAAGCTGCACAGATGTGCAAATACCCCTTGCCTAGTTTCCTGTAATGTCCTTCCCGTTTCGGTTGAGGAACCTGCTCCACCATGATCTGTCTATTGCCACTTAGCACTGTAGATTTCCCTTGAAGAACAAGCTCCATCTTCAAAGCTGTAAAATTTCAGAGCTGGACTCAATGTGCTCAACCATTGAATACCAAAGCCATGTCACACCCCCTAATGGCAATAATCTCACCTTATTTGTAAATTCCACTACATTCATTTCCCTGACAAAAGCCTTGCAAACAGATATTTACTGCATAACTTGGTACCATCTGTTATAGCTACAGAGGGTGGGGTGTCCTCTATAGCATACCCTGTTTTCCTTGCTATCCCAGGATCCATAAAGTTGTGCGTGCTTTCAGAATCAATAAGGATGGTGACAACCCTTCCTTTTGTCTTGCCTTCGATTCTCATTGTCCTAATGAACTACATCCTAATAAAGCATCCATAGAAATTTGTATGTCATGACAACGCATAACATCTTCAGTCCAATAAGGCTTGTCATTTATTGGCTTGTCATCAACATCTTCCTCATCTTCTCCAATTAGTGAAAATAACCATCTTTTCTCACATCTATGACCCCTTTTATATTTTTCATCACAATTATAGCATAGGTCCTTATCTCTTCTTTCTTCCATTTCTCTGGCTGTTAGTCGCTTTATGGGAATGTGTGAAAGTAGAGAACTACTGCTGGAATGAGTAGTAATAGGTTTGAATTCTGGTCTTAACCCAGTTGGTGGTAGCTTAGCCATTGAAGAACTGGCCTGAACTTATGTTGCCAAGGCTTGTGTGGGCTTGATTGAAATTCTGGTTCTTCTTGCGATGGCTTCAATTCCTTCCTCTTGGAGCCTAGCCAATCCAATTGCCTGAGTAATATGAACAGGTTGAAACATCTGCACCCCCGAAAATTCCTCAGTTAGCCATCGGTTTTGCTGGCCAATTCCTCAAACTGTTCTTGATAACTGTTGATAGTAGTGTGTTGTTTGAGTTTGGTTAGCTCCCCAGTTGGATCTTCAAAAGGATTCGGCCCAAATCATACTTGGATACCATAGTTGAAATCCTTCTCCCATTCTTGCTTGTGTTCTTTAAGACTATTGAAACCATTGAACAACTTCCTCGTCTAGAAGCATTACAGCCAGTTTCACCTTCTGATTTTATGTGATCAGGTTCGAAGAATCGCTCACATTTGTAAATACACCCCGCCAGATCTTCTCCCTGGAACCTTGGAAAATCAATTTTGATCTATCTGGTTTTCTCAGAACCAAGAGAATTGTATATTTGATTTCTGCTGTTTCTGGGAGGACTCTTCAATCCCAGCGGCTGGAATTGAAATCTTTGATGCACTTGATCTTATTTCAGACTCAAGGCAGCAATCAAATTCTTGATCTCGCATAGACTGAGCTTGTTTTTCTGAATTCTCCTTCAACTGCCGAATAGTTCCTCGGTGCTACGCCGTTCTTGAGCTCTGGTACTGTCAGCCATGGTGGAAAAGGATGCTGAGGAAAGATAGTTTTGATACCTCATGATAACAAATAAACGGCATTGAAGTATTGTGAAAAGAATCAATGAAATTTAGTGTACCAATCGAGTAACGACAGATGAACCTAGCAAGCAATGGATCTCTACTCCAAATACTCCCTACAGAAACATTACAAGTAACCAGATGCCTTCTCCCAACTCTCCTAGCTTCCTTTATACACCTCTCCCCCTAAATCAAAATTTCCCGCTCTAGAGTTTTCGCCGTCCAAGTAACAAGATTCCTCCACGCAAGTGACTCTTAGCTACAGCTAACTAACCCCTAACTAATTCCTCCTAGTCCATTGGAGCTCCCACGTGTCCCTTGAGCTTGGGATAGCTAACTGGTGGCTTACCATTGTGATTGTCGCATTCCAATTTTTCGCTGATAGCTTGAAGGGAATCTTAACTTCCACTTGCCATAGCTCCAAGAACAAAGAAAAATCTTAAGTGTAGTATCTCAAATATGATCAAATCTGCAAAATGACCTGTGCTGAAACACTTCTGATGTATTGACTGTGTACCTACTTGTGGTTTTGAGCACCAGCAAACAATGTCCAATAACCGATCAAAGTTCCAGCAAAAGAACTAGCAACAAACATGGAAAACCATCGATCTGAGGTAAAAGACAATGTCTGAGGCCTCCAATTAGATCTGGGCAGCCACTGGATAGGATTTCAGCAACTTTCAGATCGAAATTCTGATGAAGCTAGGGTTCAGATTGAAGGAGATCACAGAGAAAACTGATTTCAAAGATAACCTGATGAAGTTAGTGCTTGGGTTGAAAACACAGGGATGTAGAAGACAGAAATCATCTTTATAAGGTTTCAGAGGGAGAGAGAGGGAGGGAGGGAGGGAGAGTCAGGGGGAGGGGGGGGAGGAAAGAGGTGCGCCCAACTGCTGTCCAGTTATTACCTTTTCTGGGCTTAGATTGGGAGGTAAATTCTTCATCACACAGTTACAAGTATCAACCAGTAAATTGTTTCACTGGGTGCATTTGTTGATGGGTCATGATTTCAGCTCTCCACAAAGTAAATGTTTTTCAGCCAATTACCAAGCATTTTCAAGAATAACACCCTGACGTTCTTTAGTGGCGATATGGAACTTGCTGTGTAGCCCTTACAGAGCAAAGAAGTTTGGGAGCATGACCATTCACTTTCTGGCATCAGCTTTGAGCTGCCTTGTTGAGTATCGTGCTAGCTTAAATTCTAAGAGCCTGCTAATACATCTGAGATGGCAAGCCTGTGTGTTGAAAATTTTCCCTGTTTGTGAAACCATTTAGTTTCTTTTGTTTTTCTCTCTACCTAGTATTTGATATTTGGTTGTCCTTTTTTCTATAGCATGTAAAAGAATATACTGAGCTTAATGTAGCTGCATCTCTCATGTCACTTTCTTAGTTTCTCTATCTCTTGTTTCCTCATTTGTTTCTTTTGTAGTTTACACCATTTTAATGGAAAAAGGGTTTGTTGCCTGCAATGAAGTTGTTTGTTAGCCTTGTTGGATAAAGAGGAGGTTTTGTTTTGGCCTAAGAAGGTTGCAATCACATGAAAGCTCTTATTCAACGATGCGAGTCTCACATCATTTTCCATAAACTTCACAAATTGCAAGTGGACGAGAGAGTGAGTTTGCAAATTGGTTTTAGGATGCAAAGTGAATTTCTGTGAAGGTGCAGCAGGGCCGCAAAATGTGAATAACCAAAAGATTCAACTAGAAAAGAAACTCCACTTATTAATGTTAGGAATTCTAAATCTCAGTACTTGTTTGTTTATGAAAAAAGCTTTATGATGGTGGAATCTGCAAATACTATACTTATTACTAATATTTCTGAATCACAGGACTGGGCTGATCTATGGCGACCTGAACTTGCTGGCAAAATTTCCATGGTCGATGCCCCTAGAGAGGTTGTGGGTACAGTATTGAAGTCTATGGGGGCATCATACAACACAAGCAACGTTGATTCTGAGGTTGCTGGAGGGAGAAATGCTGTGCAGGCGAAGCTTGCGCAGCTCCAAAAGCAGGTAAATGAATTGATTGGTGAAGCCATCCTAGGACAATAGTAGACTCACGCAAGCTGGGGTCTTGGGCCTGTGACTGAATTTATTGTCCTAACTGGAAAAAGCAAAAAAGAACTGACAGGTATATATCAATGTTATGTTTTGATGTCGAGCCATCAATATGCATAAAATACGCGTTTGATGGATTTCCTACAAGTGGGTGCAGTAGGCAAGATAGTAGTGCACTTGGTAGTGGTGACCTGGCAAAGAAAATGCTACGAATCGGCTGACCCCAGTCAAAACTTGACCAAGTTTTTGCAGAAGCAGCTTTCTTTTCTCTTCAATTTTTGCATGAGAGGTTAGCAAAATAGGATGTTAACCTTCATTTGGTCTTTCAACAAAAATCAATCTTTATTATAAACACATTTTACACCGTTGTTGAGTGAATGTAGATTATTAATTCCTTTCTGTTTGAGCAGACCTTGGAATTCCGACTTCTATAAACAACTATTGCAAGCATGATCTGTCCTGGATTTTGACTTGTGAAAAGTAGAATCCTGATAGATGATGGCATGGACAAGTTGTTGCTGATTGTGTTGTGCATTTGTATCATAAGTGATTTGGTTCCACTATTACAAGGTGTGGTGTGTCCTTATGTGCTAAATTGCTTTCCGTAGGTTCGACTATTCGACAGTGTGCACTATCTGAAAGCATTTGGAGTGGGAGATGTATGGGTGGCAGTTGGGTGGAGTAGTGATGTCCTTCCTGCTGCCAAACGCATGTCAAATGTCACAGTTATTGTTCCTAAATCTGGAGCTAGTTTGTGGGCTGATCTATGGGTATGTCCACAATCTCTGTCATCTTATTGACTTCGTAGAATTAGAGCTGTTCTCTCTGATTAAAACCTAGCTGTGGCATTATGACGCATGCGGTTGGTATGCATGGGGTGTGAAGTTCAAAAATTCTGACCTTGAAGATTATCTTTAAAGGTATCTGACCTAATTGAGCAAAACAGTTATGTATCTCCTGAACACAGTTTATGCAAATTTATCGGTATTTATGCTAGCGTATGATAAAAGATCCTATTCTGTAATAAGCAAAGGTGATGATCTCCTGGAACTCTTGTTTTTCTGCGTCACGTGGAACTAAAAGCTGGCCTTTTGATCTTTTTGTAATAGAAAGCCAATGCGGATAAGACGTCAATACAAGTTAGTGGGGCAGTCTGGAAATCTGTTTGTAATTGTCAATACTTAGACCTATACCTCACGCAAGGCTTATTTTATCTGTTTCTCTTTTTTGCTATATTGCATTATAACTACCCGTCCTGGCATAGAAAGTAAATGGTATATGATTATGTCAAGTTATGGTAGTCTGGAGTTTCGAAGTGAGTGCCCTGCATTACTTGGGGAAGAGGTAAATTTGATTAGGAATTACTGTAGAACCTTCATGGGCAGCTTCTACACTTTCATGTTGGAAAGTGGAAAAGAGAAAAGAAGAAACTAGCCTTAGGGATCCTCAACTAAGGGGAGTAAAATTTCCGTGAATCTGGATCCTAGGGAAGTAAAGGCCATATCAATACCAAAGAAAATGTACCGTTGCATAAATAATTCCAGATAGTAGCAGTAGAGTCCCTTAAATAGATTCCTCCAAACAATACTATCAAGATAACGATAAGATAACTGTGATAATGTTCTCTAATACATAACTACTAACTAAAAAACCAAATTTACTAAATGATATTCTCATATGTTTAATAAGTTCACAAATATAACATTTGGATCAAATACAAATAACCTGTTGGGTGATTTTTCCTGTTTGTAATTATGAAAACAAGAAAAAATAAAAAGTAGATTGTTCCTGTTCCTGTTCCTGTTCCCTACCAGGCTTCCTCGAAAAATCACTTGGCATTCTTATTTGCAGGCAATTCCGGCTGCTTCAGTATTTACTACGCAGAAAATTGGGGGACGGAGTAAGGGACCATCTCCGCTTGTCCATCAGTGGGTCGAGTTCTGTTTACAGGCTGCAAGGGCAATGCCTTTCCAGCAGGAGGTAATCCCAGGTGCCTCTCCCTGTGCCCTAGAGAGGGGCCCAGTTGAAGAGCCTAAAGAACTTACCAAGGGCAGGCCAAATCTGGACTCAAATCTCATTGCTGGAGTACCCCCAGCTGAGATCCTGGCTCGATGCGAGTTTCTGGAGCCATTATCAGATGCTGCAATGGATGACTACCAGTGGTTAATTGCTAGTATGCAGAAACCTCGTCGTGGTTTGGTTCATAGAATGCAGCATTCTATGTTCTCCATGATTCAAACAATGTGGTCAAATGCAGCCAACGGTAACTTGATGTTACCTGGTTTTAAATAAGAGATAATGGCCTTAAGGTCATTTGGGCATCTTACAAACAGGTTGTAACGAGACTTTGAGAGGCTAAATGTTGAAGTCTAATCACTCAACATGTTTGGGCTGAAGTGTACCTAATGGTCAAGTGACTTTTGTCTTGCGTACTAAAATAGCATTTTAAGGTTGGATGTTAAGTGTGCTTGCTTGATAGCTGATTTATTATTATTATTATTATTATTATTATTATTATTATTGTCAGCAAGTGTCATGGTTATTTTGTCACTTAATAGTCTTAGTTCACGTGTGGCGCTCTTTGTCTTGCTCATTCTTGTGCTCCTTATCATTTTATGGTGATTTATGTAAACAATTTACTAAAGATTGATACTCTGCCGTAAACTAAGTTATCTAACATATGTAGATTCTTTGAGTAAAAATCATATTGAGATTCTTAGTCAGATTAAAGAAATTTTACACACTATACAAGTGCAGACCACGTCTTAAATATTTATATGTACCATTCGATCATCCTAATAAAGCATAGCCTTTTATCGCAACTCCCGAGTTTGGGCATGGTATTGATAGTGACCTATCATCGCTAAGAATTGTCGGTCATGACACTTCAGTAAATATGGCTATTAAGACTAATTCAGTAAGGGGATGTTTTCTTCTGTCATTTGAGAAAATGCTTAGAAAGTTATATTATGGAGAGAGTGGGGTGTGTGAACGTAGAATTTAGGATCGTATTTATCTTTTAGCTTTGTATTTTTCTTAGTTGTATTTATCATCTATGCATGTAGTCTATATAATCCAGGTTGCTTCAATTATTTAAATCACTAAGAATGGAAGAGAAAAAGCCTTTTCTCAAGAGCCTCTATAATCTGCATAAGCACAACCTCTTCCGTTTGTTTCTCTATTGTATATCGCCTCTACCGCATATTTCTCTCTCCTCTGGTCATTTGAAGACGTCTCTCTCTCTCGCTCTCTCTCTCATTGCCGGACATGAGTTTGGTGAAGACGACCCTCCCACTCGATCGCTCTGGTCTCACTTTGTGATTGCAGGAACTGTCATGTTCACTGAAGATGACCCTTTATCTTGATCTCTTTGGTCTCTATCTGTGATCACGGGATTTGTCTCGTTTGCTAAAGACAACGATCTTACAATATCTTTGGTCTCTCTCTAGATCGCATGACCTGTCTCCCTCTACTCGTCGACCACCATCAGGCCTCATCGGAACTTCGACAATCCATGACAACCCTCATCGAACACT
>JABCMJ010006024.1:0-11286 GCA_014822125.1 Arbutus unedo
GTTTAAAACATATTTTTAAGGGTACCCACGAAAAATAAGTTCAAAATATTACCCGGTAAGGCTCCAATTAATTTTTTATAAAACTGTTTCTATCAACATTTATGAAAAACTGCTTGAATTAAGTTTTTTCAGGTATTTTTTTTAGCCGATTTCTTACAAGTACCTTTAAAAACATGTATGAAACACATTGAACAGTTTAGATCATCAATATTAATCAGAAAATAAGATATCCTCATTTTAACAAAATGAAATATATATATATATATATATATATATATATTACACATTTGTGTGAAACTTGCTCATACATGATGTGGTGGAAAAAGTGCTTTAAAACCACGTTGCAATTTTTCTAAAGCACCAAATAATTTTTTTGTTGAGATTAATGAATAAAATAAGAATACAAAAAGATAGAGGTCAAGACGAGGGACGAATTATGAATAAACAGTAAAAAGTGACAGTCCAATCCAGCACTACTTCCAAGTCTAATTCTTGAGTCTACCACTATGGCACTATGGCTCATGAATCTGACATGTGGTAATTATTGTGCGACAAGATATATACATCGAGCCAAAATAATATTATTTTTATAGCTTGTTGTCAAATACATTTTGAGTACCAAAATAAAACTGTTGTGTATTGTATACAGTAAAATTCCTTATTTCTCATGAATCCAAGTCAATTCATAATCAATATTCCACCAAAGATTAAAAATATATATCTTTTGTTTAAGAAAAGATATTCAGTGTTCCTTCATCTTATGTTGTCTTTTCCAATGGTTGGACCCTTGCCAACTATAGAACTACTGTAAATCTTCTTTATTTTAGTACAATTTCTTCTTTGCCGATTAAAAAAAATATTCAATGTTCCTGAAACACCGCAATGGGTATCACATTGTGATGTTTCCGAAGCACCGAATATTTTTTCTTGGTTTAAGTTAATTAAAAAATCAAGAAAAAGTAGCCAAGACGAGCGACAAAGTCGCGAGTGAACAGATGATCAAATTTAGCGCTACTTCCAAATCTAATTCCTGAGTCTACCACTCAGCTCATGAACTGGACACGAGGGACCTTCTATGCAATAGGATGTACAACACGCCAAAGCAATGTCATTTTGGCGCGCGTATAAACACGGGATGTATCTTGAGCACCAAAATAATATTTTTGTCCAGTGTACAGAGCAAAGTTTCTATTTCCTATGAATGAATCCGAGTCAATTAATAATAATCAATAATGGCACCAAACACCCCCTCTATAAATTCCAATTACCCGCCATTTTGGAGGGGCTGATGAAATGCTCTGCAAATTATGTTCCTCTCTCTCCTATAAGCTTCTTGGAGAGAACACCTTTTGTCTATGGCGATAGGGTTTCCATTGTTTATGGAAATACAAGGTTTTCATGGAGAGAGACTCATGGAAGGTGTCTCAAGCTCGCGTCCGCTTTGTCTCAGTTGGGTCTTAACTGTGGAAATATTGTAAGCTTATAAAAGCTGCGGTTGTTGTAACCTTTCTCATTTGGCTTAGATTT
Organism: Arbutus unedo; assembly: GCA_014822125.1. Taxonomy (NCBI): domain Eukaryota; kingdom Viridiplantae; phylum Streptophyta; class Magnoliopsida; order Ericales; family Ericaceae; genus Arbutus; species Arbutus unedo. Next base: position 1,528 of record JABCMJ010006024.1, read on the forward strand.
TCTTGTATTATTGTCAATGTTTTTTTTAATTTTTTTGACATTTTATTTATAATTATGTTAGGATTTTTGAATTAATCATTCGTCTTGGCGTAAGGAATTAAAAAGTAAAACGTTAATAACGACCAAAATTCTTCATTAAAGATTAAAAAAAAGGTCAAGTAGTGAGGGTTCCTAGAGCAACGCCTGTGACGAGAGCGACAAGGCCTCACAACTGAAACCTAAACACGGTTATTATAGTAATTAGTAATGTAAAAATCCGAAATTGTAAATACATGCTACGTATAACAGCCGATGTATCATTTATACTATTATTTATTTAATAAATAATAAAATTAGTATGAGACGTGGATGTAAGCATGTAAATATGTGTCATGTGCGGCAATCAATGTATCTCTTATAGGACCAGTTCATATAGATTTTGTTTCCTGATTTTAGTTGGGCTCCTCGTTAGTGGATGTGTTGGGATTTATCTCCTCCAATAAACAAAAAAATCTCACTTGCACACCGGATAAAAAATAACAAGCATAAAAGAAAAAATGAAAACACCATTATTTTACGTTGTTCGGCACCAATCCAATGCCTACATCCACGGGAAGATAAAGGTTCTATTATCTTAAAAAATAGACGATTACAATATGAGATGAAAAATCCACCCAATAGCTTCTAATACTATAGCTCTACCCAATATTTTTCACACGCCCCCAGATCTCTATTTTTGAACTACACTTTCTCTCAATCTCACCCCCGTAACCAAAGTATTTGGCAACCCCCATAGGGGCGGCCCTCTTTATCTCCTTCTTCTTTTTTCTCACACGCTTATCTTCCTTTTTCGCGCATCCTTTCACTCTGCTTAGAGTTATGATTTATAGGCAAAAATAAGAATAAAGGCGTTAACTTTCTTAAGCATTGTGAGAAGTCAAAGAGACTTTCAAGGGAAAGTCTTTGGTCTATGAAAAAAATTCAAGAAAATGTCCTAGAATTCAAAATGAGTGGAGCAGATTTGTTTGAGTGTGTAAACTTCTAAATCCAAATGAATTCTAATATTTGATTTTGAATTCGAATCAATAAGTACAAGTATTCTCACAATATCACAAAAATCTGTTTTTTCTCTTGCTTCTTTTTTTCTCTGAAAGATTAATAGTTTAGGAAACCTCCTAAAACTATTTATAAAAAACTAACCCTAATTATATTATAACCTAATTGGAAAAGGCCTAACAAAAGAAGAATTTCAATAAAGTTGGTCTTCAATCCAAACAATCTCTCACTTGAAGATCACCGAAGCATCAACAAGCAACCAAATCCGAACCTCAATCAATTGTCGACGTAGTCATATGACCCCTCTTGGTGTGACTCCAGACCTATCATCTTTTCAAGCATGAAGGCCAACCAAAGTTGAAAACAACTTCTGTTTCTCAACTGCAACTAACTTGGTCAACCAATCTACCGGATTTTTACTACCCAAAATCTTCTTTAGCAATAGATTCCCATCCTCCAAAAGCGAATATATAAAGTGGTATCTTAAATTAATGTGTTTCGTCCTGGCATAGAACACCAAATTTTTGGCAAGGTGTATAACACTCTAGCTGTCACTGAAAAGAATATTGTCCCATTGCTTCAAACCTAACTCTTCCAAGAAGTCCTTCAACCAAATCATCTCCATTGTAGCTTCAGTCACATCTACATATTCAGTTTCTATCATCGATAATGTCATTAATTTCTACAGAAATGAAACTCAACTCACCGCTATTGAACCAATTGTATAGACATAACCTGTGGTGCTTCACCGCGTATCCTGATCACTGGCAAAATCTGCATCCACATATCCTTTCATTGTTCGCTTCTCTCTTCCAAAACAAAGTGGCGAGTGGCAAATCTGTGGAACCTTTCAAGTATCGTATGATCCATTTTATTGCTTCTCAATGCTGCTTTTCCGGATTGCTAATAAATCTGCTCACAACTCCCACTGCATAGGCAATATCTGGTCCCGTACTCACCATCGCATACATCAAGCTACCAATGGCCGAGGCATAAGGAACCTTAGCTATATATTCTCTTTCTGCATCTGTCTTGGGTGATTGCCCTTAAGAAAGTTTGAAATGACTTTCCAACGGTGTGCCAACTGCCTTAGCACTCTGCATATTGAACCTCTCCAAAACACGTTCAATACACTCAGCCTAACTCAACCGTAAGGTCCCCTGAGCCCTATCTCTGCTAATTCACATCCCAAATATCTGTTTGGCTACACCTAAATCTTTCTTAGCAAACTTCTTTTTCAAATATTTAACCTATTAATATTTCTAACACAGGAACCTACTATAAACATATTATCTACATAGACTAATAAAACAATGTAGCTAGACTCAAACCTCTTGAAGTAACAACAGTGATCTGCGTTGCACCTTGTGTAGCCACTGCGCAACATGAAACCATCAAACTTTCTATTCCATTGTCTGAGAGCCTATTTCAAACCATACAAACTCTTCTTGAGCTTACACACTATCTCTTTCTTACCTTTCACATTGAAGTCAATAAGCTGCTTCATGTAGATTTTTTCATCTAAGTTTCCATGAAAAAAATCAATTTTGACATCTAACTGCTTAAGGTGAAGATTCTCAGCAACAACCAGTACCACTCGGTTAGTGGCAATTTTCACAACCGGCGAAAATATTTCTAGATAATTAATCCCCTCCTTCTGTTGGAAGCTCTTTACAACCAATCTTACCTTGTACCTATTCTTCCCATCACTCTCTTGCTTAAGTCGATAGACCCATTTATTGTGCAAGGCTTTCTTTCCTGCGGAAAGCTGAGCTAACTGCCAAATACCGTTGAAATGAAGAGAATTCATCTCTTCCTGCATCACATCCTTCCACTTAGTTGACTTAGGAATCTGCAAAGCCTTATCATAGCATTTGGTTCTTCTTCATCTGTCATAAGCAAGTAATCAAGCAAAAAAATATATTTCGGAGTTGGCTTGGGTACTCTGGCTAAGCTCCTCGACTGTCTAACCGTTAAAGCAGATTCTGTCTATAGAGATGCTCCGTCTGAAACTGTCTCCTCTATCTAACCAGAACTTTGCTCAAACCCACTGTCAATTGGAAGATTCTCCAACCCAAAGTAATCGGACGTGTCTCCATCCAAAGTGGTACTCAAATTGCTCAGTTTATTATCCCTATTTTTGTACATTGCTTTTCATTAAATACAACGTCTCTGCTTTTAATTATCTTCATGTTCTTGTCATCCCAAGAACGATAACCAAACTCATCTCTGTCATATCCAATAAAAGTGTACTTCTGTGAGTTAGCCTCAAACTTACCCCTGCCATAATCGCTAATATGCACATAAAAAATACAACCGAAAACATATAAATGTGATAGATTTACCTCTTTACCACTCCAAGCCTCTTCTGGTATGCCAAAGTTCAACGGAACTGATGGCCTAAGATTGATCAAGTATGCTGCTATACTGACTGCTTCTACCCAAAACTCTTTAGGCAACCCTACATGTAACCACATACTTTTACCACGCTCTGTCAAAATCCGATTCATCCTTTCTGCGATCCCATTGAGCTGCAGAGTCCCTAGAGGTTTCTTATCTAAACGAATCTCATTTAGAGCGCAGGCTTTCTTGAACTCCCCCAACTCATATTCTCCATTACTGTCCAACCTCAACCTTTTCAACTTCAGATCTAATTCATTCTCAACTATGGCCTTCCATTTCTTGAAGATTTCGATTACCTCTAACTTGTGCTTCATGAAGTATACTCATACCTTTCTCGAGTGATCGTTGATAAAGGTAACATAGTAATAAGATCTGTCATTAAAAGGTACTGTAACTGGACACTAAACATCTATATGGACAAGCTCTAACTTTTGAGTCCTGAGAGGCCTGCCACCTTTTTGAAAGTTAACTAGTTTTTGTTTGTCGAAGATACAATTGTTGCAGATGTCAATATCCACTGACTCTAAACCCGGTAATTTTCCTTTTGACTGCAAGACCTTCATTCCCTTCTCGCTCATATGCCCCGGTCTATTGTGCCACAAATCTAAACTTTTCTCGCTGTCTATAACTCCGACTGTGTCGTTGCCATGTGAAGTCAAATAAAGTGTACCAATTTTTTTGCCTTTTGTTACTACCATGGTATCGTTGGAGACTCTTTACATGTCCCCTGTGAATGTAGAAGTATAACCTACTATTGCAAGCTGTCCAACCGAAATAAGATTTCTCTTTAAATTCAGAACGTGCTTAACATCTTTCAAACACCATTTGATCCCCTGCGTCGTAATCTGAACATCACCCTTTTCCAAAATACTACATGGCTCGTTGTCACCCAAGTATACTTTTCCAAAGTCTCCTGACACGTAGTTCTGAAGAACCTCCCAATTTGTAGTGGCGTGGAATGAGGCACCCGAATCAATCACCCATGATTCGACATCGTTGTTCATAGCAAGAATGAGTGCATTGTGCAAAACGCGAGTCTCCTACTCACCCTATCCTTCTTCGATGCTTTGGAAGCTTGTGACACATGGTTTGTCTGGCCACAATTTCAACATTTACCTTGTCTAGCCCGAACCTAAGATTTATCCTGATTTTCCTTGCCGCCCTTCAATTTCGATATGTTTCTGTTCTGATTTTGACCACCCTTGTTCTGATTTCTACCCCTCTGTTGCTCAAAACTTAGGGTTGTACCCGTTGTGGCTAAATCTGAACCTGAACTTTCAATCAAATGCCTCCTAACCTTTTCGGTTAAAATCAAACTTACAACCTCACTCGGTTTCAACTTTTCTTTCCCATTCAAATTACTGATTGCAATAACCGTACCTAGCCAGCTATCTGGCAACTAAGACAAAATCAACAAGGCTTGAACCTCGTCATCAAACATGATATTGATAGACGTAAGTTGATCAACAATTGTATTGAGCACATTGAGATGTGACATAAAGGAAACTCCTTCTACCATAGACAGGTTGAAAAACTTTTTCATAAGATGTACCTTATTCGCAGCAAATGGTTGCTCGTGCATCTTCTTTAATGCTTCCATTAGATCCTCCATCGTTTTCTCCTTTAATATGTTGTAGGTGACTGTCTTTGATAGAGACATGCGAATAACCCCTAGTGCCTTTCTATCAAGAACATCCCAATTTTTATTGGACTCTTCTATCTTCTTCTTCCCTTTTTCTTTACCCAGCAACGCCAGTAAAGATCCCTCTGATACAAATAGTACTCTATCTGCGTCTTCCAGTACGCAAGTTTGACCTGTCAAACTTTTTGATCCTCGGTTAGCCTTCTTCAGAACTCATAGCTCCAGCTGAAACTCTAGGCTATTCGAACAAGATTAATTCCTAACCTGTTGAACAAAATCTATTGCAATCGCAGCTCCAGTACCAATTGTTAGGAAATTAAACGAACAATGTTTAATTCCACAACATCCCTACGGATCTTGAGAATAATGAATCACCAAACAAAACAAACGTGCATAGTAGAAAAATAGAAAGAAAAAAACAGGACACAAGATATACGTGAAAAACCTCAACGCCACGAGAGCCACACCAATCCATTATTGAATCAAATCAATGAGCACAAATCTTTTCACAATCTCACAGAGATTTGTGTTCTCTCTTGCCTCTCTATTTCTCTAAAAGCTTAATAGTTTAGGAAACCTCCCAAAGTTATTTATAAAAGACTAACTCTAATCCTATTATAAACATAATTGAAAAAGGTCTAACAAAAAACAAAAGAATTCCAGTGAGGTTGGTCTTCAATCCTAAAACAAAACCCAACAGGACGGTGGGATTGGTCCCAGCTTAGCGATTAGTTGAGGTACGTGTATGCTGGTCCAGATACTCTGATGTATCAAAAAAAAAAAACATAGAAGAAGGAGATGTTTAGAAGAGCAACAAACTACACATCAACACTACGAAATTTAATTTCTAGGTCAGCCACTTTTCTCACTCACACCCAAATGAATTTTTTATTTCTCAATATACAGGTTATGAATCTGAGTCAATTAACATTAATCAATATGTCACCAAAAACCCCCTCTATAAATTCCCATCACCCACCATTTGGAGATCAGAGTCATCAGCTTAATCACAAGAAAAATAGCAGAAAAAAATAGAGAGGCTGATGAAATGCTCTGCAAATTATATTCCTCTCTCTCCTATAAGCTTCTTGGAGAGAGCAGCTTTTGTATATGGCGATAGGGTTTCCGATGTTTATGGAAATACAAGGATTTCATGGAGAGAAATTATAAGTTTATAAAAATTATCGTCGTTATAACCGTTCTCATTTGGTTTAGATTTTCGTGCATTATTGTCACTGTTTTTTTTAATTTTTTTGACATTTTATTTAAAATTACATAAAAATTTTTAAATTAATCATTCGTCTTGACATAAGAAACTAGAAAGTAAAACATTAATAATGATCAAAATTCTTCACTAAAAATTAAAAATAAAGGTCAAGTGGAGGGGGTTCCTAGAGCAACACCGTGACAAGAGGTCAAAGGCCTCACAGCTGAAATCTAGACACGGGTATTATAGTAATTAGTAATGTAAAAATCCGAAATTGTAACTACATGCTATGTATAGCAGCTGATGTATCGTTTATAATATTATTTACTTAATAAATAATAAATTTAACTTAATATAAGACATGGATATACTCAAGTACTGCATGTAAATATGTGTCATGTGCGGCGATCAATGTGCCTCTTATAGGACCAGTCCTTATGTGGATTTTTTTCCTGATTTTAATTGGGCTCCTCGTTAGTGGATGTGTTGAGATTGATCTCCTTCAATAAACAAAAAGAATCTCATCCGCACAACGAAGGCATACTAAAAATAACAAGTATAAAAGAAAAAGTGAAAACACCACTATTTTATGTGGTTCGGCTTCAATCCAATGCCTACATCCACGGGAGATAGAGGTTCTATTTTTTAGAACACTATAGATCCCGGATGAGAAACCCACCCGGGAGCTTCTAACACTATAGCTCTACACAATATTTTTCACGCACCCCTAGGTCTCTATTTTTCAATTAGATTGTCTTTCAATCTCACCCCCATAACCAGAGTATTCGGCAACCCCCACAGGGCTACCCTCTTTCTCTCATTCTTCCTTTTTCTTACACTCTTATCTTCCTTTTTCTCTCACCCTTCGACTCTACTTAGGGTTACAATTTACAGGAAAAAATAAGAACAAAGGCGTTAACCTCCTGAAGCATTGTGAGAAGCCACAAAGACTTTCAGTTCCCCATCATAGGGCAATAAAGTCAGCCAAAATCCTTCACATGGGGAGATTCAACATTTACAGCTCCCTTCCACGCCTCTGCATGACTTTTCACCTTCCCCAAATAAAAATTCAACCATTTTTCTTCTTTTCACATGGGCAAAACCCAACATGACGGTGGAATTGGTCCTTCAGCAATTATTCGACGTGTTCGAACATCAAACCATATCTTATCGAATAATCTGACTAAACCGAGTAAGGTATAGACAGATTATATCACAACTTGTGTTGTAGCGTATGCTAGTCCGGACACTTTGAGTTATCAAAAAAAAGAATACAAAAGAAGGAGATGTTTAGACGAGCGACGACAAGCCACATATCGACACTTCAAAATTTAATTTCTAGGTCCGTCACTTTCCCTCACCCACACCCACATGAATTTTTTATTTCTCAAGATACATGGTTGTGAATCTGAGTCAACTAACATTAATCAAAATGCCATCAAACACCCCCTCTATAAATACCCATCACCTGGAGATCAGAGTCATCAGCTTAATCACAAGAAAAAAAGTAGAAAAAAATGGAGGGGCTGATGAAATGCTCTGCAAATTATGTTCCTCTCTCTCCTATAAGCTTCTTGGAGAGAGCACCTTTTGTCTATGGCGATAGGGTTTCCATTGTCTATGGAAACACAAGGTTTTCATGGAGAGAGACTCATGGAAGGTGTCTCAGGCTCGCTTCCGCTCTGTCTCAGATGGGTCTTAATCGCAGAGACATTGTAAGCTTACAAAAATTGTCGTCGTTATATATACTTGTTCTCTTTTAGCTTAAATTTTCAATTGTTATTGTCAGTGTCTTTTAACATTTTTTCATGTTTTATTTCAAATAACATTTAAGTTTTTTGGTTTAATTATTCAAATTCAATGAAGCAACAACTGGTGCCAGAAACGGGGCCATAAACTAAAGAGTCTTCGGCTCTGTCTCAGACAGGTCTTAACCGCGGAGACATTGTAAGCTCGTAAAAATTATCATCGTAAAAATTGCGCTTCTTTAGCTCAAATTTTAGACTATTATTGTCATTATCTTTTTAATTTTTGTCTGATGTTAACACGTTAAAGTTTTTGAATCAATCATTCAAATTCAATGAAGAAACAACTAGTACCGTGAAAAATGAGCCATAAACTAGAGACTCTCTCATGTTATCTCAAATAGGTCTTAACCGCTGAGACATTATAAGCTTACGAAGATTGTTGTCATTATAATCGCTCTCATTTGGCTTAAATTTTTTAGTATTATTGTTACTGTCTTTTTAATTAATATTTTTTGACATTTTTATTTCAAAACACGTTAACTTTTTTGAAATATCAATCATTCAAATTCGATGAAGCATCAACTAGTGCCATAGAGAAGAGGCCATAAACTAGGATTTCCTGTCTCAGATGGGTCTTAACTGCTGAGACATTATAAGTTTACAAAAATTATCGTCGTTATAATCGCTCTCTTTTAGCTCAAATTATTGAGTATTATTGCTATTGTCTTTTTAATATTTTTTGGACATTTTATTCAAAAACATGTTACATTTTTTTAAAATTAATCATTCCTCTTAATATAAAGAACGAGAAAGGAAAAAAATTATATTCATGGAGAGAGACTCGTGGAAGATGTCGCATGCTTGCATCCGTTCTGTCTCATATAGGTCTTAACCGCGGAGACATTCTAAGCTTACAAAAATCGTCGTCGTCATTATAGTCGCTCTTTTTTTGCTTTAATTTTTTAGTATTATTGTCATTGTTTTTTTAATATATATTTTTGATGTTTCATTTAAAATACGTTAAAGTTTTTGAATTTATCATTCATCTTGAGTAAAGAAGCTTGCATGCTGCTAGAGGAAGGCGACTTCGTCTAAAGGTGAATCAACTTATTCGCCTCAGCTGGCAAAGACCGAGAGGCATCTGCTTAGGCAATGTAAGGAACTAGAAAGTAAAAAGAATGACCAAAAGTTTAAAAAAATTTATTAAAGAGAAAATTGAATTTCAAAAAATAAGGTTGTTTTTCTAAACTATTTTTCCTATAGGTTTTTCACTGTCTTTAATATCTTTAACGTCGTCTTATTTGAACTTTTATCGATTCAGTCCATATTTATTTTTTTCCTAACTCTCAAAATGCAAATAGGGTGCAAATTAACAAAAATAATTTATAAAACATTATCTTTAATTAAAATAATTTAGTTGGAACGTCAATAAGGTAGAATGATTTAGAAAGTAATGGAATGATGACTAGTGATTCCATTCCAATTGTATTTTTTGTTATTAGAAATGCTATGGCCTTATGTTTTGATTGTATTATCTTTTTGTCCTTATTTAAAAAAAAAAAACACCGCGTCGGCTAAATTTGTGCCAAACCACAAAATTCAAAAGATAAACAATTATTACCATAAGATTTAAAAAATTCTCTAAATGCGAAAATAATTTAAAACAGATAGATAATTTTTAATTATTTTTTCTTTTTTGATGTCAAATAATTAAAAAGAAATAA